>PVKN010025166.1:0-14209 GCA_004027915.1 Capromys pilorides | reverse complement strand
GAAAAATAAAGCACAAACTAATGAAAACAGTTAAAAAGAGCCAGAAATGGATGGATGTGATGAGCATAAAGCTTGAGACCCCTTGGTACACAGTTTAGTACATAATTTAGACATTTTAGCTTTTAATGTACAGAAATTTTGAGACTCTGAAAATAAAATTAAATTTACAAGAATAAGAACAGTATCTAAAACTTAACACAAACAAGCAAATGAACCTAATTTTATATCAAACTGGCAGCAAACACACACACACAAAGATGAACACAAGCACTTCTGAGAAAAATATCATAACAGACAACTTTAATGGAATATATACTAATAGCAAAAAGACTTTCAAAGAAATCTAAAAGTGTTGGACCTTATTTTGTAGTTGGAATGGCAGTAGTAGTATCAGAGGAATTCTTCAAAACTGTTTTCTATATCACAAAATAAATTAAGTATCAGATATAAAGTTTTGAACCCAATGTTTTCTCTGTGGGCAAAAGGAAAGACAATGTGAAATGGAAACAGAAACCCTTTTTAAAAATCTTGCAGTATTTTACTAGTGTTGTAAGTATAAACACACACTCACGTATGCAAATTCTGGCTATTGAAATCACCTGCAAGCAATTCGATCTACAGGAATGAGGTCACCTAAAATCCCTATATTAGTTTTTAATTTGCTTTTCTCTACTGAAATACATAGTAGATCAGTGGGGAAATGACTAAAAGAGTCTGGAGCAGGAAAAATACAAAGTCAGCCCAGATATCATGTGTTATGAATCAAGGAATATTTCAAATATTGATGGGGTATGTCAAACTACCCCAGGATGCAGGTCTCAGTGAAATATGGAATAATTTGTTACATCAAAAAAGAAATTTTGCTAAAGAGTTCTAAAACTTTGGATGAAGAAAAACTTCATGAATTTATATTGATATTAAAAATGGGAATGAGTTATTAGTTTAAAATGTGTCATCAGTAGAATAATTGATTCTACTAACATCATTAGTATATGCTCTTTTTCTAAGAAAATACTAAAGCATTCAAAGGGGAAGAATCATGTTTGGTTGAAAGCTTCTTGATATAGGTATGGCTCTTGAATTAGTAAATTCATTAGCAGACACTATCCAAGAAAATATATTGTGTGTGTACACAATCTATGCCACTAAATAGTTTGCTGAAGAGCTGGCAGTGAAAATAAAAAGCCAAGTTAAACCAAAAATGAAGCTATAAGCTTTGAATACACAAGTTAGGTGAACACAAGCCCCATTGGTAGACATTTAGTAGATGCTTCTTGCTTCCATTACTGTGCTAAATTCATAAACATATAAAGCATGAATAGGACTATGAAGAATTTCAAGTCCAGTTGGCAAGACACAACTAGTACACATGCAACAATTTAAAAGCAATGCAAGACACCATGTTCCCAAATGCCAAATTCTGTGGTTTGAACTAAAAATGTAATAGGAATTCTTGGGAGAAAGAGATCAATGTCGGGTGATGTTGCTGGGAATTGGGGCTTGTGACACATTAGAAAGAGTGCAGAATTTGATCTTAGTGCAAGAGCTGCCCACATGTGTGCTAAGGAAATTCACTAATGGACAGTGTGTGATTGCAGACAGGTTTTATTAATTAGAAGAGCTTTCATGGGAAGAGAATTTTGAGCAAAATTTGAAGACAGATGGAAGCTATAAGAATCATGAAATATATACTAGAGAGGAAACCTCAGAGATCATTCTCCTACTTTCATATTTTATAAGTAAAAACATCAAGCTCAGTGAAAGGCTATAGTTTGTAAGAAAGGGGAGATTTGGTCAAAGTCAAGAAACCAGATGAGAATCCAGACATTTTCTCAATCTCAGTACACCATTCAACATTTCCAAATCTATGGTATATGGCAGGTGAGATTTCATTCATCCCAGTAAGGTGTCAATCCCCCTCCTTTTTATGATTCCCTTCTTGTGAGTCTGGGCTTCTTTGGGACTGGTTTGATCAACTGAATGCAGGGTAAATAACATTGTGGAACCTAAGACATGTGTCATTATAACACCCACTCCCAGAAATCGTGAACTCCCATGTGAGAAGAGCAAAACCCACTTAGAGGTGTAGGAAAATAAGAAATATAAACAGAAAGTCTCCCAGATCATCATGGCCCTGGACGTCAAGTAAAGAAGCCCTGTTGAGAATGGTTGTTCCACTTTCACTGCTGTAGCCAATGCCTAGAGATTGGAGGTGAAGCATCAACCCAAGGACATCATCAGCTCCTGACCTGCAAACTATGAGTGGCAAAAACATGCTTATTTTAACTGCTAAGCTTTGGGATATCTTGCTATGAAGAAATCATGAAAAAAATCTAGTTTTTATAAGGATCCCTTACAAATTTACATTTCTCTGCTTCCGCAAACTGACACAAAAACTTGGTAAATTCTTGGTTAAAGGTGAAAGCCAGCAGAAAGCTGTAAGGTGGTTTGAGCACGGTGGTAGTTAATATAAGAAACAATAGCCAGTATTGATGGAGTGACAAAAATGAACATTCTTACATCACTTTATGGAGGCCTATTTCTGATAGCATAAATATCCCTACTTCCCTTGTATCCATGTAACTGCAGTCCTCTGTGAGTCTGATTCTCCTTTTCTGAAAGATTTTAAGGATAAAATTATTTTCTCCCCACCTCAAAGAGTGGTGGGTCAAATCATGATAAGGCCATCATCAGTGTTTTTTGTGATCATTTCTAGCTCTCCATCTACCAAGTACGTTGGTGAGATTATTTCTTATCCCTTTGAATGGGTGAGGTCATGTGATTAGTTACAACCCATGAGCTATGAGTATAGCGAACATTTGTCACTTCTGGAGTTCTTAATATCCAGCTAGACCTTCCTCTGTAACCAACAATTGGGACTGTACAGGTTTTATAACCTAGACTCCTCAGTAAACTGGGCAATCAAAGGCTCCTGCCAAGCCCTAATGGAAATCTAACATGGATGAGAAATAAACATTTATTCAATTCAGTCACAGAGACTTTGAGATCATCTATTTCTGGCTCATAATGTGGGTTTTTCTGACTGATGCACCAAAGAAGATGAGAAATACTCAGAGAAACAGCAAAGTGACACAAAAAGATAAAATCTTGTTATGACACAAGACAGGCTTCTGAGTAGAAAAGCAAACCAAGTAACTCTGTATTTTACAAGTAGTATCAGTTCTTCAATACTTACCATCCTGCTTCCCTGGTAGCTAATGGCAATTGTAGTGGTAAGAGCAAGAATATACACTGTTTACTGAAGGCCTTGGTGTAGCTAGGTATTGTTGTGAGGAAGTATAGTCACAAAATAGAGTGGATGTGTAGCATTTCTTAGATGTAGAACTGTAAAGGACACATTGCTACTAGTTCCCCTTGAAATACTCCCCTTGCTTTGAAAACACAGCTCCTATTATTTTGCCATCTTCTGAAGAAATTCTGCAAGTCCTCTTCTGTGAACATCTTTAGTTACACTGCTATTGCTAAGTCAGCATCCTGAGTCAACCCAAAATGTTGACCTTTTATGGTCATTTTGACTCTGGAGAAGAGTTTGAAGCCTGTGGTGCCTGATCCACACCTACATGAGGCCACACAGAGATGGCCCACAAGCCTGCTGTCCTGCCGGATGGTACTCAGGAGCAGCATCTTTTTTTATTATACCTCCTAAAAACATAAAAATGAGTTCCAGAACTGCTTCAGAAAGTGGAAAGATGATGGCTTGAGTGTTTTCAAAGCAAGGGAGAGTATTTTGGAGGGATTAGTGGCAAATGTGTCTTTTATAGTATTTTATAGTATTTTTTTTTAAATTAAGCATTGGTCATACATTTCTATCATACCTCATATATATGACTTCTAATTCTCACAGAATAGAGTTCTAAAGGGTTTAACCATCTTGTTTTTACAGATGTAGAAACTGGACCTAAAGAGCCTCAGTCCTAAATTCCTTTTATTTCCTTCCAATCTTTGGATGTCCACTTAAGATAGGAAGTCTAATGCTATGGCAAAGGAAAGTGAATGTCTGCTCTGTTAAATTCATATAGAAAGTGCAGGCTGTTCTGAATGCATTATATGGTTGCTTTTGCTGGAGTTTTAAAGGGAAGCTAAAGCCAACTGAGACAGCTCTGTGTCCAAGTCATCTGGTGCTCATATGTAGAGATGTGCGTGCTTCCCTACGTCCTTCCCGGATGGCACAGATATTAATTACTTGACATTGAAGGGGTGGGAGCTGGGAAGAAAAATCCTCCATTCCAAAGTCAGCTTGATTTCACCTTCATGGGCCCCAGCATGGTGCTACCCACAGGCCTCTTGGGGTTTGAAAGCACCAGTAAGAGCTGCAGCCCCACACAGGGCATATAAGAGATGGCACTGAAGCCACAGCACCAGCCTCATTAAGTCCATGTGGTAAATTTGAAGGGTAAAGATGTTGGAAATCTTCCTGGCCCCACCCCAAATTTTGGGTGGCCCTAAATGCCAAACCCAGCCTGGAACTGGCACTTGCATACAGGGATCTTAAATTAGCATAAGTCAAATTCATTTCATAATGTTTCAGTCTGGTCTATGGTATTACATTTGTGTGGAGAGGGCCAGAGAGGCTCCCATTGATGTGATTTCTGAGGGGATGACATGTATCTCAACATAACTTTGCTTTGAACTCTCACCCCTCTCCTAATATGAGTATTTTCTGCTCTTTGACAACAGAGTCCCTGGCTGTTCTTTTGTTAAAGCTAACCCTGAACTCCTAATATCTCTTCACCTTTTCCTCTTTTCCCTTTATGCTTCTGAAATTCCACTTCTTATGCTTAGACACCTCAAAGAAATAAAGTCTACTCTACATCTCTTGTCTGAGTTGAGAATTCTTGGATTTGAACTGGTCTTTCTTTTCACAACTGACACTTTCTTTTCACACCTATAATTTACTCCTTGAAATGAACAGACATTTCACTCTCATATTCATTTAATTGATGTTACTTTACTGGATATCTGATGTACAAGGCTCTGGACTTGGCACTAAGTGATGCCATGAATTGTGCAGATGCCACCCCTGTCTGTGAAATTTAATAAGCTTAATTATCAACTTTACTAGTTTTTGAGAATTCTGGAGAAGTGACTGGATCTTGAGGGAATTACATTCATCAATAGATTAACTCAGTAATATTTTCAGTGGAATATGACTATGTATAATTAGCTATTATAAGTGATGAATACATAGGACTAATGGTAGAGTTGGAGAAGAGAGAATATCTGACTGTAAGCAAGGAACTTACTATCTCAGTGAACCCATGAAAGACAAGAAGAACTATGTGAATGAGCCGTAGACTTGCAAACAGTAAGATATACATCAACCATTACTTAGGTTAATTTTGAACCTAATCTTCAAAAGATGCACATGCACACCAAAGGCCATGAATGCAAGTGGTATGAAGGATTGAAGTCATGGTCAATGTCGTATGTGCTTTACTGTGCGTTTATCTCTTGTCTCAGTTAGCTTCATTACCTAACAATCGCCACTGTTCTCACAGGCTTATAATAGTACACATTGATCAGCAAGAAAGGACAGTTACACTGGTTGTTTTTTATTTGTTAGTTTGCTTGGGTTTGTTTTTGTTTTATTTTGTTTCACTGGGGATTGAACCTAAGGCTTTCACTTTTTAAAAAATTTTGATACAGATAGTCACTGAATTGCTAAATTGCCTGACAGAACTTAAACTTGTGATCCTCTTGTTCAGCCTCCTAGAGTGCTGTGCTTACTTATTTGCCACCATACCTAGCCAGGTTGGGCCTTTTGAAGGCTACACAGAGGGATAATAAGGTCATGTTGCCCATGGAAGACTCTGCTGAGGAATTGACTTTTATGTTTGGAATTTATTTACAAAAAGCAAGCAATTATGTTTTGATTTGAAGGAACTTGATTCCAAACAGAAGGATATGAGATAGACAAACATTTAAGTGGAGATATTGGAGTCATAGGATTCCAAGTTGAGACCGCCAACCTCGCAAGACATTAGTGGGGGCTGGAATGAAACACATAGAGAAATTGCTATGGAGGAGACACAAGCTGATAGACAGGCCTATTTGGCCATCAGCCTATAGAAGAATTGCTAGTACCAGGAAACGGGGTAGATAAAATAACCGGATAACCACTGGTCACTGATAGCGGGGAGAAGGTTACAATGACAAAGACCTGAGCCATTCTAGAACTCCCACTGCACTTGGGGGAAGAAAAGGAGGCAGGAAAGTGACTGAACATGAAAAGTCCATGAAATAAGAAAAAAAAACTGGGAGTGCAAACTATGGCACTGGAGCCCACGGGGGTGGGGGGATGCTATGGGAAGGAACAGCTAAATTCATTCAAACATCATTAAGAATTCAAGTAACAAAAGTGTGGATAGTTGGCTATTAGACTTTGCAAGAAATAAGCAGCCATAGCAAATGCTATCAGTTACTGAGCTTTGGTCAAGACAAAAAAGTTAAGTTTAGTAGAATTAGTTGATGAAAGTAAAGAGAAGAAAGGAAGTAGGGCAAAAGAAATGCAAGGAGAGAGAGTTTGAAGACATTGTTAAAAGAATGTTGAGAATAAATCAATAGAAGAAAATTGATGATTGTCGTGGTTGTTACATTGTGTCAACTTGGGAAGTTTAGAAGTTTGATTGACACATCAGGGGGCCCGAATCCTCTCTTTGTCAATATCCTCATCCTTTGCAAGAGGTAGGGATGGAGATGCATGACTACCACAGACACATACATCCCACCTTGGCCAGAGTAGCCTGCATATAATGTAAGCAGAGAAAGATGTTCACTTTCCTCCGTTTTGTTCCTGTTGCTTTGCTGGAACCTACTGCTTTGAACTGCTGCTCTTGTGCCATGCCACCTGTTACGGTTTATGTCTTGTTGTCCCCCCAAAGCCTCATGAAATTGTGAGGCAAGGACTTCTAGAGTTTGAGATTTGACTCATGATCCACTGGGATTATGTGTTTTAGTACTGATGGCATTACAGATCTGAATACTGCTGGGATTATGGGTGTTGCCTGAGGTGGACAGGCTGAGGCAGAGAGCCTGGAATGTAACATAAAGAAAGACAGAGAGACAGACTCTCTCTGTTCCTCTCTATTGCTCTGGTTGTTCGGTTGCCTCTGTCACCATATTGTTGCTGTTCTGCCACCATGAACTGAATGCTCTCTGCCCTGTTCCACTCAGCCTTGGAGCCAGCCGAATATGGACTAAAACATCCAGTAACTGTGAGCTGAATCAACCTTTCCCTCCTTCATTTTGGGTGTCAAGTATCTGTGTCAGCAATGAGAGAAGAGTAACTAAGACACCACCCTGTCTTGGACCCAGGTGATTATGGACTGAAATCTCCACAAACTGTGAGCTAAGTAAACCTTTCTTTCCTTAATTTTGGACATGGAATATTTTCTCTCAGCAAAAAGAGAAAACTAACCAAAACAATGATGTGATAAAGAAATGAAAAAATTCTGAGAATCAAGTCCTTGAGAACAAATGGACTTCAGTGACAGCAGGGTCCTAGGAGGATAGGATGCCATGTCTCCCATCAAAGCAGGAGGTGAAGTATGGATGTACACAGATGTGCAGCCTTGCCTGGTACATCCACTTTCTCTATCAAAGATGAGGCAGAATCATGAGTTGCAAGATGAGGGAGAATAGTAAGTGAATTTATGTTGGAAAATGAAGAACAGATTTACTGGAGAGGTGTGGTGTGTGTGCTGTGTGGTACTGACAGCTCCTTTCATATTTGGGACTGTAAATGAGAAGAAATGTTAGGCAGCAAGGTGTTTTGACTGTGGAAGGACAATGATGGCCTAGTGAAGCTGCAGGGTAAGGGGTCCAGTGACCTAAAGCAAAGTCAAAATTTTTCTAGGAGATGAAGTTGTTGGTAAGGAGTTGTTAAAACGGTGAGTTGTGGGATCAAAGTGAGAAGAGACTGGCCATGTGAGAGTGCTGATAGGCAGTGGAGAAGCATGAAGCTCAGGGGATGGGGAAGAGCCACCTGGGGTCCTAAAAAGATCACAGAAGTGTTGGGACTTGATTCTGGAGGCCATTACCCTGGAAATTCAAAGAGGTGGAGTCCAAGAGGTAGGTTTGATTGATAGTCCAGAAGTGGTGCCATTCTTAATAGCTCAGTTTCTGCTAAAGCATGTAGGTAGAAGCTTCTTTACGTGGAGGAAAAAAAAAAAGGACTGGGGCAAAATAAAGTGAGAAATCTGACAAGTTCAAGAAGAAAACATGCTACCTACTTTTTGTCAGATACCACAAAAAGAGTAAGTCTTACCTTATAAACAAGCCAGCATGGAACCGGGGCACAGTATTTATTTATTTATTTATTTATTTATTTATTTATTTATTTATTTATTTATTTATGTTCTTTGTTTTGTGGTATTGGGCACTGAACTCAGGACTTTGCACTTACCAGGCAGGAGCTTATGCCACTTATCTATTTCCTCAGCCCCTTGGAGCACAATTTCATATGCATCTATAGACAGAAAGCACAGGACTCATGGATCATAGCCATTCATTCATAGAAAAAAAATCGGTAGAAACAACAATTGCGATTGATCACCCCACCATGAGAACGCAGCAGGGCCTAATGGAACCCACCCCTTCTGTGAGTGCGTTGTAGGAGATTTCCAAATCAGAGACTCTGTTCTCATACATAGTTGTGGAGTCCTACTCATCCTTCCTTCCAGAAAGAAAGGATTGAATTCTGGAACACAGCAAGTCGCTATGAAAGAGACAGAGATATTGTTCTAGTTTGTACCTAGTTGTCCCCACAAAGCCTCATGTAAATTATGGGGCGGTCAATTGAGAGGCTAGAGGGGGCCGGGCCAGATGACTAGGACGGGGCTTGTGTGGTGGGGCCAAAGAGATGCGAACTGTTAAATTGACAGCATGTGCCTCCCCTTCCCCCTCCCAAGGCCTGGTGACCTCACTTGGAGGTATGGAGCAGATCACCCTGCACAAGGTGGCCGCAGTGTCTCAACATCCTGTTACGTAATTCAGGCTTCTTTAAACTATGAAACCTCCAGTAACTATGAGCTAAATAAGCCTTTCCTTCCCTAAGCTTGTGTGTTGGGTATTTGTCCCAGCAACAAGAAAAGAGTAATTAAGACAGAATTCTTTATGTTTCCTGTCCTAGACTATGTTGTGAGACAGTCTGTAAATGTTCACCTCCAAAAATGTTTCATCAGGTGCTCTGTAAATAGCTTCATCAGGAAACTTAGACTACACAGGCATTCATGGAAATATCATGAGACATGTTCATGAAGAATTGTCTCTGATACCTACATGGATTCCAAAGACATCAAAATGATGGCAGAAATGGCATAATGAAGTGGTATAAGAAGAGTTTAATGAAGCAAAAGTTAAATTTTCTATCACTAAAATTAGGCAAAACCTTCGATGTATAAATGTCCACCTATGATAAATCCTGATGAGATGCATATTACAGTGTCTTGAACTCTGAAGGGGTACGCAATGCTCATACCATTCCATGGGGTTATAAATAATAGAGGAAGGCCAGGCTTCTGTTGAAGTTCACTAGAAGTGTGTATGTACATTGGGGAAGTACTGAGGACAATTTGGGACAACTGGAAACTGTTGAATAGCGTCGGAACATGATGGATAGACATCTGTTCTCATCTGCAGCTGGAGAGGTCATGGTAGAAACAGCTTGCTTAGAGTAAAGACCTGGGCATAACCAGCCACATTCCAAGGGCAAGGGCTGACTTCTGCACCCATGCTACATATGAAGACTGTGAGGTACTTAGTTTCATTAGTGCCAGACTGTCATTAGCCATCTGGTTTTGGATAATTCTTTACATCTCTCAAGATGCCAGCTTCTCCTTCTATAAATGAGGTCATAGTATCTTTCTCCATTTGACTAGAGTTCTTCAAAGTTTAAGAGGAGAAACCAATTTTAGTTTAAACCAAAAGAAGTACAAGGGTTACTGTGATTTATAAAGTGTTGCAAAAGAAGATATCATATTCCTTAATATTCTCTCTCTCTCTCTCTCTCTCTGTCTCTTCTCTCTTATGAGAGAGGTCACATTCATGTGGATTTTAGTGCTATAAAACAAGAAGGCTGTATATTATGAATTCTATATTCCATATTATATCTTATATCTACCTTATATCTTATATATTCTTCCTGTACATTAAATAGCTTTATTTTCAACATAATTCTCTATATTGGGGCCCACAGAAGTTCTAACTGCCATTAGTACCAGAGAAGGAAAAAATATATTCTCTTTCTCAATTATGCCAGTTCAGATGTTGGGGCTGAGTATTATTGAGTGGTTTGGCTCATGGATAACCTTGACCGACATGCTATGTTTAGATGGATGGAACATTCTGGTTGGCACAGACTGTATCCTGTGCTATTTATGGAGATCTGACTGTATGGAAAACCAAGGAATGAGAATAAGAACATAAATAAAGATATTTAAGATACTGCTGTCAAGAGGGGGTTGATGATAATTGGGAGAGACCTACACAGTCAGTACAAGCCCCTGCTCCAGAGCCTAGCCTCAGTAAACTCCCTTCTTTTGTCTATGCCGTTAATATCTGAACTTTATCATTCAATCCATAAGGTCTGTCCAGGGTCTAGTCTGGTTCTAACATACCTTAATTATAAAGTGCCTGTGAGCTTTGCACATGAGTTGTCATTTGGGAGCTGTCCTAGCACAGCATCACATATTCCACATCTTCGTCCAATGCCCCATTCCACTAAAGGACATGGGCATGACTTCCTGGGTATCCTATGCAGTGTCCTTCATCTCTAGCCAAAAGGAATATGCTTTGGGATCTCCCTGCATGCTACTTTGAAGCCAACCAGTTACTAGAAATTGCTGATCGCTCCTATTTTTAAAAAATCAACTATTTGTTGAAGTGAATTAACTAGTGCTTTGCTTATTCAGAACTGAGTTAAAAGGAAGTTGTCACTCATTTCCAAATTAAGTCATGTCAGAGAAAGATCATTGCAGATTGATAACTTGCAGTTGGAAGCACTCCATACTACAATGTCACCACTCCTCTCCCAATGCCTTACTGTTCTATGACTGCAGGATCTCTTACAAGTATGGTCATAATGACTGCAGGTTTGGAATTTCTATGGTCAATGGCCTTGGAACATTCTTTCTCTGTCCACACTTAAAGGTTGAATGGATTTGTGTTTTACACATTCAATAAATATTAACAGAGATGATTCTATGTTATTTGCTATTTTCATAGGAAAGCTTTTTCTAATTAACTAAATATCATAAAACTTTTATAATAATTCATGTGTTTTAATTTGGCCAGCTAAGTAACATATCACTAAAGAGGAAACCATATTATATGAAATCAACAGCTTGCAGATTGGTACAGAGGAGACTTGAGAAAAAATACTTTTGCATAGAAGTTTATGGGATTAGCCTTTATGCTAAGGCCTTCTGTCTATTTATCTTACTCTAGATAGAGAACTTTCAGTCCTACACACTGGAAAATTCATGGTCATCTCCTAGGAGCCAAAGGAGAAGGCCAGACACTAAAGCTACTTGGAATATGAATATGCTTGCCTCAGCACTCCAGTCCCAAAGGTCAGCCCCACATATCAGCAATGTCTGTCTGCCTGGTGAATGGAGAACAACAGTAGCCATGTCCTTCTGACCTACTTCAGCTGACTAAATCCTCTTTGACCTTCTCTACACCTCAGGCTTAGGCTTAATGACTGTGTGATAACAATGAGAAGAAGTTACACCTTGGAGTAGGACTCAGGTCTGAATAGGAAAGAGGTAACCAAAAGTGGGAACCTCACATTTGTACTGTGGGCAGAGGATGGGAGAGGACACACATGATGCATATGCATGAACATTCACATACACCAAATACTGTGCTACATGCAAGGAATAGCTCAATTGTTGTCTTCAAGAAGCAGAAGATGAAAGAGGTATATGAACAAAGTTGCCAGAGAGACCAAAAGTATCAGAACATGTTAGTTTCCAAGAGAGAGTTTGGGAAAGTGCCCTATCAGACCAGAAGCAGTTCTCCCTGAGGAGAAAAATGCTATGCTTAAAAGAAGAATCCTGAGACCAAAAGGCAGATAGCATGGCTTGAGCGAATCACGGTGCCAGGATATGGCTAAATGCATGCAGGCAACATTTTTAAATCAGAATGTCCTGTGAGCAGAATTAGAGACACAGTTTTTCTTCAGTGTCCACAAGCCTACAAGTAAGAGTCTCCTAAAGCCCAGACAGTGGATGCTGAGGTTTTTAAGCACTTGTAATACAAACTCTTTGTTCAACTTTTGCAAGCTTCCCATTTGTTGGAAGCAAAACATTGGCTACAGAATCTGTGTGAGGCAAGAGTCAAAAAGCATGTGTGGGCTGGGGAGATGGCTCAGCGGTCTACAGTGCTTGTTCAGGCAAGCTTAAGCAACCTCAGGGACCTCAGTTAGATCCCCAGCACCACATGGGCAGGCTGAGCTGGCCATAATAGAAAACAAACAAAAAAACAAGTTAGCCTAGTTTAGGGGGCTGGGGAGATAGCTCCATGGCACAAGTGCCTGCTGGACAAGTGCAAGGTCGTGAGTTCAAACCCTGGTCCCACAAAAAAAAAAAAAAAAAGCATGAGCAATGTTCTTCTGTGCCCTGCCTCTTAGGGAATTTCATCCTAGAAACTATGCAGAAGCAGGAATCATTCAAGTCAGGGGATCACACACATTTCATAAAGATAGTGCTGATAGCCTGGGGAAGATTGAGTTCAGCAGAGTGAAGAGTCCTGGGTCAAAAACACAGCTCCAAGAGGTCATGTCAGGAAGCTTAGAAGGTTGTTCTGAGAGCCAGAAAGCAGAAGCATCCATTGAGACTTGTCTCCTGCTGGAGGATAAATGCTAAGAACAGAATAGGAGACATTTCAATATCTGGGCATAAGAGAGCAGAAAGAGTTTGAGTAATGATATTTCTATCCTCTTGCTGCAGTTGAAAAAAAAAGAGAGAGCACAAACTTACTGTTCTACTTTGTGGTTCTGAATATCAAAAAGTTCTTCTTCTTCTTCTTCTTCTTCTTCTTCTTCTTCTTCTTCTTCTTCTTCTTCTTCTTCTTCTTCTTCTTCCTCTTCCTCCTCCTCCTCCTCCTCCTCCTCCTCTTCATCTGCTTCTGCTTCTGCTTCTGCTTCTGCTTCTGCTTCTGCTTCTTCCTCCTCCTGCAGGACCTGGGAGAGAATTCTGCTCCTTGCCTATGGCTTTAGCAGGCTGACTCCTAGGCATGGCTGCTGACACCCACAGGACTCCTTTTCAGGCTTCTGCCATCTCATTTCCTGTGACTCTGATTCTCCACACCCTTTTTTTTCTTCACAAGAAACCCTGTGCTTACACTAGGCACAACCAGATATCACGAATCATCTTCCCATCTCAAGATTCTCAGCCCCATCTCCAAAGCACCTTTTGGCATAGACAATCTTTGCACATATCTGGGCGTTAGAACATGGGAAGCTCTAGGGAGTCTCTACTCTGCTCATCATGGAAGTGTTTGGATGGGAAGGATAGGATAGCAAACAGCTAAATTTGGCCTGGATATACTGAAGGTGATGTGTTCGAAGGATGTCCAAGTAAAACTGTTCAGTCTATGAAGATCAGGGTCTGAACTTCAGAATGGAGTCCGCCACCGGAGATGGGAATTTGTGAGTCATTTGCACGAGATTCCACAGTGACTGTGAAAGACTGAGAACAGGGCCATGGCAGACATTACCCTCTGAGTGACAAGGAAGACAAACACCTGCAAAGAGCTTAGAAGAAGCCAGGAAGGAACCAAAATCAGAGGAGGGGAGGAGGTACAAACTCAGATGGAAGAGAGGACATTAACCATCAAATATTATTATAGGTCAAATAAGACAAGAGTGGAAAAGCACTTATGAACTACTAGCAACTCAGAAGTGGCAGCTGAAATAGAGAAAATTCTAGAAACTATTAGGAGAGGAAACCAGATAGAAGCATGTTGACCGATAAATACAGACACAGAAATAAATACAGAAGACTCTACTGTCAAATTTTCATAACATATCTTAAATATAAAAAGTGTAGAAAATAATATAAGAAACATGTATTAACCAGTTTTTCACATTTAGTATTTGCTATATTTCCTTGAGATGCTCAAAGGCAACTAAGACACTACAGATACAATTGAAACACCCTATGTTCCCCTCTATCCTGATTGCCTT
>PVKN010025165.1:0-14220 GCA_004027915.1 Capromys pilorides | reverse complement strand
TTATTATTATTTTTTATTTCCACACAGGTTATCACTAAGTCACTAAAGATTTTTTTATGACTCATGCAGATTGTGAAGTCTGTTTCTCTACACCCAGCCCCAGCTGCACACACGTAGCAAACTGGCTGGAACATGAAATCCACCTATCTCAGCCCACAGAGTACAGGGACCACAGGCATGCTCCACCTTGACAGGTGAGGACAGTAGGCTTGGGAGCTGACCTTGGCAAGCCACACCGGGACCATGTCACTTCCCCTGGGCCAAAGCACTCTCCTGGAGCGGCTCTGCTTCAGACGGCAGTGTCCTTCCTGGACCAGCAGCTGTGGTGACATGGTCAGGCCTGTAGGGAGGTCACGTGCCCATTCCTCGTGTGTACCTGTGTGTGTGTGTGTGTGTGTGTGTGTGTGTGTGTGTGTTTTCAAGCCTCAATGTCCACAGCCACCCAAGCAGGGCCTCAGTGTACTGGAGATGCCTGCAACACTTGTTTTAACACCTAAGCAGAGTAAAGACCGAGCCATCATGTGGGACTTCTGCTTATATTTCCATTTTTCAAAAATCTACCTCAAACCTTACATGCATGAGAGGCAAATCAGTGATTCCATAACAGGAATACGTTGTTTGTAATTTGCTTATCTGTGGGTTTGCTGCCACAGCAAGCTGCGTCAGCTGGCGAGGGGCGCGCTCTGAGAAAGCACTGTGCTTCACATTTCAGCATTGACCCCACACAGAGGAGCCTTGGCTGTGGCAAGGACAGCACCATTTCGCCAGAGACTGCCCAGGCAATTGCTGAGGCATGAGCAAGCTCCTGTGCTGCCCAAGGGTGGGGCCTCTCAGGCCCGTGCTGGTGACCACGCTGCAGTTTGAGATGGGGACGGCACTGGGCTCCCTGCCAGAAAAGGGACACGCTGGGACTGGAATCCCAGGCATGTTCATTCTAGCTGAAGGAGCCCCTCACAGTCTGACAGAGCATCCCAGGAGGCAGGCAATCCCAAACTTTGCTACAGATGGCACTGCATGAGGATGTCAGGACTGAGCAGGGCTACGAACCATTCCTACACATCCTTGGCAATGAAGGCCATCCAGGTGAGAAAGGAATGACCTGAAGAGCAGACATCTGTAAGTGAAAAAAGCCAGACTCTGTGGCTTTGGAAGATTCATGCAAGTAATTGTTATTTACATACCAAATACCATCCTGTACTAATTTTTATTGCAAAATCATACATGTCCTTCATTTCTGCCTCAGTAAATGCTAATGTTCCTTGGAACCAGTGCTGTCATTACCTATCCTCACGTGTTTTTTCCAGAAGGCATTACACTCCACTGCCTTTTTCTAAAATCTCTGCAAGGATTAAAATAGTTCTAGTCTGCTGGACAGAAAAACAGTGAGAGATGCACACAAAGGGATGGCTGCCACCGTGACTAAGGTAGTGACAGCTTCTGAAGATTCTCTTGTTGTCATAAAATGCAGATCATGTAAGATAAGAAGCAGAGCTTGGAAAGTTGCTTTATTAATCTTCTTTCAGAATTGTTCACTATCTCTTTTAAACTCTAATTATACTGTTCTTAATTACTTTATTAGTTCTGAGGCTTCATTATTCATTTTGTCTCATATCTAGTCAAACCAGTTTAGATTTTTTTTTTCTTCCTTGTTCTTCTTTTTTCAAGGGACAGAGTAAGTCTCTGTCTAGTTTCCAGGCTCAGGACAGGTGCTGCGCGGCACTACGGGTGCTGCAGAGTTGGCTCGGCCTGACCTTGGTGACATTCTGCTGGCACTGTGACTCCTGTCCAGGACCCTGATAGGATGCTCCCTTCTCCAAGAGCTCTATGTCTTTCCACCAGTCTCTTCCTTCACTTTCCCCGCTCGCCTCTCTGCCAGTGGAGAGATTAGGAGTCCAGTTTGTGGCCAGCTGGGGAATTAGGCAACTGGTCACTCCAGGAGGCCACAGAGATGAGGACTCAGAAGAGCCTGTTGACCTCCTGAGAAGGGCTGTATGTGAGCTGCAAGGGTCCCTCTGTGCTCTCTGTGCTGCCACTTCCTCTGAAGACCTTGTTGGCTCAGAGCATTGTCCTCAGGCAACCGAGTCCAGGGCCCCTTCCAGCTTTCCCTGGCCAAGTGACGGCCGCCACTCGAAGTGCGGCTTCTCACCAAGCAGATACTTCCTATTCTATCATCAGAATGGGGACAGGAGGGAAAGTGGCCCAGCAGTCATAAGAAATAGGTAAAACTGTGCTAACATTTTCACAGCTTCTTGAATCTGGTTTTCTAATGTGAAATAAATAGGAAATGAGTCTAATAAACATAACTCTGAAAGCTAAGCATTTAGGAAATATGAATTCCAATGCTTTCACAGGTTTTCCTGTAAAATGAAAGCTTACCTAAGCCACCTAGGCATCTCAGAATGCTTTGGGACTCCAGATGAAAAACAGGGCAGGGGTATGGTATCACCTAGCAGGTAGGAGCTTGGCATCTGCATCCTGGAAATGGGCAAGTGAAGAGTTCTCCTGACCCAAGGCCACTGGCCACTGGCTCTTCTAAGTCCACTGTGACAACTCCTCCCTTCCACCTCATTGCCCCAGGTCTCCAAGGAGGCCAAGCAGGTCCAGGCTAACACCACACGGCACCATCCTGTACGCAGGATCCTCGCTGCATCAGTGCAGTGAGGAGATTGACCTGGGTGTGCTTAGCATAAAGTCCAAATGGGTTTCCCAGGCAACCATGTAGCAGCTGCCTCTGGACCCATGACAAAGTTGCTCAACCATGCACAGCAAGGCTGACTGGGGCTGCCTAGGGCCTTCTTGCTGCCCTGGCTCAGCATAACAATATCCAAGCCAAGATGCACATTTGTTGTCTACATTAAACTTTGAACCCCTTAGAACATAATTTCCAGCATTACAGTTTGCTCTACATATAATCTGCAAAAAAAAGTCAACAGAAGTGAGTGTCCCCAAGCTGTACACAGCAGATGTCACATCAAAATCCATAGAATAAATTTTGCTTCTAGATTTTCTTCCTATCCCTATGCTCTAGTTGTGTACTGAGCCCCTTTTGCAAGAAGGCACTGTACTTACCCTGCCTTTTTCTAACAGTCCCTTAAGGAGGTATTTCCTAATGGAATCTGCTGCCTTGTGCATGTTGCTTAGAATATAGAGGTGCCAAGACTGTGCATGCTGGTGTATGCCTATGATCCCAGAACTTGCAAGGCTGAGGCAGGAGGACTGCTTCAAGTTCAGTGCCAGCCTGGGCTACAAAATGAGCTCAAGACCAGCCTGAACTATAAAGCAAGACCCTATGTCAAAAAATAAAATAAAAGTGCAGACTTCATTCATAAAAATAAGTCTAACTTTCCCAAAAATTCATACCTCAAACTCCTGCACAATGATCCTGATTCTTGGGAGAGGAATCCTTACAACAATGTTGAAGAAAAAAGGCACATAGCATTCACTCTCAGACTCACACAGACTCACTCACTCGTTTCTATACCAAAGTTCCTTCTTCCCAAAATTGGCTGAGTCATCACATTGAGACACAACCAGAAAGGAAACAGGAAACAGGAAATGTATGCTGGGATAGTTATACATAAAATATTCCAAATATACTCTGCTGTTTAACAGGTAAGAAACACATACGCACACACACACACACACACACACACACACATGCACACACACACACACACACACACACACAGAGGCCATGTTGATTAAGGTAATTCTATCTATCACATGGAGTAATTCTACTACCCCTCTTGCATTCTTCCACATAAATCACTCTTAGCCTTTTCTCCTTCAGTGTGGAGCCTAGTTCAATGCTTTTTTTTTTCTAAATAAAATGACTTTAAGTATTATACATGTTCAACATAGTAAAAGGTATGAGCCTTCTACACTCAGCTCAGTGTCTATAAATTCCTGTTTTATCTCAGCCATCGATGCTTTGATTATAGAAGAGTGTGCAAGTTAACCATTCCGAAAGTCAAGGAGGATGCATGGAGAGTAACTTTACTGTAACACACACTAGACACCCACACAGGAGACCAGAGTGACATCCACTTGTGGCCAGGCTGGAAACATGGAAGCTGGCTTTCCTGCAACACCTATCAGAAACATCAGGCCAGCAAGTAATTTTCTTCAATATATTTTCATTAGCCCTGTGAGTACTATGAAGGTATCTAAATAATATTGTGGTCCTTCAAAATTTCACTTACATTTTTTGGTGCTTTCTTCCTTTATATAGGATTAAAATACACTGATCCTCTATCATTCTGAACATTCAATCATCATGAAATGAGAATTTCTAAAATCTCATGTTCCATTATAAAAAAAAATTTTAAAGAAGCCAGCCAGCCCTTTTCTATCACAATCCTATAATAGGTTCATATCAATTTTCTATAAAAAAATGTCGGTGTAACACAACTCAAGCCTAGGATGTCTTAGGAAATAAATATTGCTAATGAATTTTACACTTTCTATTAGTTGGTTAAGTACCTAGGAGCTGTATCACATGCAATGCTCTGAAAATCTATGCTCCCAAAAAGTTCAGTTGTTGAATCACAAACTTCAAGTTGATAGACTTAGAAAGACAGATTTTCAGGAAGTGAGCAGGTCATGAAAGAGGGACCTCATGGACCAGGTTAGCACCCTCATTAAAGGAAGACAAGACGGAGCAGAGGGAAGGCAATAGAGGGTGCTGCCCATGACCAGGAAACAACTTTTTACCAAGTACTGAATCTACTAGCAACTTGATCTTGGGCTTCTAGGCTCCAGAATTAGAAGAAATAAACATCTGCTGTTTGTAAGTCACTCAGTTTCTGCTATTTTGTTATACCAGTCCAAATGAACTGAGATATCATGCTACCCAACTTTGTTACTCAGTGGGAGCCTATAAAATGATAATGGTCTTTATGCATATTTTGGTTTGGTGCTATAAAGCCTGTTCCTGAAGCGAACTGCTAAATTACCACAGTAATCTCTTCACAGTAAATATTCTACTGTTTCTCCCAGAAATCAGATTTCTACCAAAGTCTGGCAAAGTACTCCTGTGGTAATGGCTGTGGTTTGCTTTCTCTGACATTGTGAGCCTGTTTCTTTGTGTAAGAGGGTATACCTTACCTCTTTGCCCTACAACTGTGCAGTATTGAACTGAATATCCATCTTTTTGTACTGGTTCCTGTGTCTTTCTGACCTCTGTGGTATGAGCAGAGGTAGGAATACTCCCCACAGAAGCCAAGACATATGGCCAAGCCCAATCAATGCTCTGCTCAAGACTGCAGCAAAATCACTGCTAAGCTGGGGAAACAGCTAAGTGCCAAGCTCCCAACCAGCAATGGAAGTGTGGAGCTGAACAGCAGCCAGCTGAAGATGAGGCAGCTTACTGGCACTTTTCTTTATTTAACCAATATACTACGTCATCTGATCTGATAGCACTGGGCCTATGTTTGTATGGTGTGCGTGGGTCTAGACAGAAGTGAAGTGCAATTTTCAGCACCCTGACAGACTACTCTGTGAGTCCAGTGACATTCATCAATCTTGTCTTCCCAAACTACCACTGTGCAACTATTTTTAAAAGTTAGCAGACTAGCAAATTGGATAGCTTCTGTGGTTTCCACTGGTACACAGTCCAGTCATCTGAAGTTGCTAAGTCATGTTAGCTTTGTTGGTCCTCTGTGGGTCCAGCTCCCTTGGAAAGAACATCCTTTGTAATGAGAGGAACATGGCTACTAACCATAATTACCCACTCCAGCTGCAGCTCAGCTTTAGCTCTTTAATGATGTATGTCTCCCTCAAAGATATGCTGTTGTCCCCAAATTGCTCTTCGTGCTGCCAGGGCTGCCTTTATTAGAGTCGCAGGCAGTTCTTTCTGATCAGGAGCATGCTCCTCTGTGTCATGACAGTGGGCAAATGCACAGCCAGTGCCTACTGAGCTCTTCCCTCCTACACATGTCTTCTCCACCTCCATCCGGATGATAACACTCCCTCCCGCTCTCTACTGATCATCTTCCCCACCTTACCTTCCTTGCACCTTTTTCTCCTGGCCTCTCAGCAAGCCCCTCTCAACTGTCCTCACTCAGATCTACCAGCTAGAGAGGTAGCTTCCCCACAGGGACCCATCGCTCACTTCAACACTCAAGGATCTTGTATAAGAGCTGCTGCCTGGGAAACTGCCAGTAGCAATGCTCATTCATCTTTTCTAGCCTCTGTTGGGTATTCATCCCACCTACTCCGAGTAATCAATCTATCGCACACCATTGCCCTCCTAAAACCAGCCAACCAGAAGAGCAGAGCCTCATCTTAGCTTCAGGTTGTTTTTCCTGTATTGTAATCATTCCTTCTCAGGGAAAGTACTGAAGAGAGCACACACATAGTGCATGTGTGCATCTGCACACTGGTATTTCACTAAAATAACCACACACTGTATTTGTGTATATATACCAACACATTTCAATAAGACAACCAATAAATTAATTAGCCATTGATTTCAAGCTTCCATTTTCTCCCTCTTCTCCACCTACTAGGCGTGCTTTGAACAACCAGATTACAATAAAAAACATATATTTACTTCTTCCAAGGCATCTTCAGTGACAGGTTCTGCATCCAGGCTGAGCTCCTCCTCAGTGGTCTGACAACAAAGACACGTAAGAAGAACAATTAGCATGCCAGGTTTTTCCAAAGAGCCTCATGCAGGTAATCAATGCAGAAAGAGACTAATTAAATGCTTGGCATTAGCTTGGGAGGACATAGAAATTGTGTCGTGGTGCCTCTTAATCTGCATTTGTTTGTTCTAGACGTTCTGGAGGTTCCACATTTTAATTAGGACACTCCTAATTATGTCTGCTATGGCTCTATCATGCCATAGATACTTCAAGTCAGCTGCTGTCATTATCACTACCTCCAACCTAGTAGCCGTGAGACAATAGTCATTATGCTGACTGGTTATGAGTCATCAGGGAATCATATTTGATCTGCACTGCTTGAAAATGGGGACTTTTCCTTTCTTTAATGCATTGTGACATCCTAGAAAGATAAATCATGCTTTCTTCTCAGAAAGAACACAAATGAAACAGGTCAACCAGACCCTCTGGGCTGCTCTGCACACTGGCCATACTCATCTTTTCTCCTTTTCTCCCTAAAGTGTGCCTGTGGCCATTTGGAAGCCTGCTGAAAGCCACAACAGAAAGCTCCACTCTTGAGATGTGCCTTTAATGTGAGAAACAGAATTTACAAAATACTACATGGTTCTCTTTCTAGTTAGATTCTTCAGGCATATTCCGGTGGACCACAGGTTTTAATTAGTATTATATTCCCTTGTCTGAATATCTCATTTATGAGTAAAATAGCTTTCAATATATCTCAAATAAGTCATAATACCACAGTCAAATATATTCCCTTTGTGTGAAGCAGGATAATTGATGTCTTATGAACAATTTGCAGAATTGTAATTCAGGGGTCTTTAGATCCTCTTTTCTCTCAGATTATGAACAAGAGAAATGGATGGAGGGGAAGCAACTGGAAGAAGTTAGTGGTGTGAAAAGATCTCCAACCCCTGAAATAATCAGTTGTGTTAAATTTGTGTAAAGACAAATAATCATCAGAATTGAAAGCTCCCAGGGGATGTTTGTATAAGAAAAAAGTGTGCATGCTCTCCACACAAGAATATTAGGAGATTCAATTTAGAGCCCAGAGACTATTGTGCTCCTCCTTGTTTTGCCCTCCTCCTTAATGTGCAAGTGGTTTTAATACTATACAATATGAAGAGGACAAAATAGGAGAGTGAGATTGACCTAAAAGAGGTTCAAAGTACATGGATTTCACATGTTGAGGATTTAGAAGCTTCCTTCAGAACTTGGAATACCTTATAGTCAATAGTAATCTCTCTGTGGAAAGAATTTTGTTTTTCTGGTTCCAAATAACTATGAATGTACTATTCCACCATAAACATGCCTCTTCTACAGTGGCTTCTATTTTAAAGATCTCACCCGAGTACCTGAAGAAAGCCCCTTGTGCTTCAGGAGCTAATTCAGCCAAATTTCTCACCTAGACACAGCTCAGTCACAAGAACTTCCATCATCTCCCCTCTCACTGGCCAACACACAGCGTGGGTATCATCAGATGAGCCTGAAGTCTTGAATTGGCAAGAACTTTCCAGGGTCAGGACATATTTTTATAATGATAATATGAATCTGCTCACCGCTGGTCCATTTTCAGTTAACTTGAGAAATAGGTAAATCCCAAGCTGCGCCTCAGGGCTTGTCCCTAGTCACAGGATCAAGTCCAAAATCCTGGCAGGACTCCTGCAAAGCCTGCTGCCTGTACTCCCTGGAAGGAGCTCTGGATCCTGGGCTTCACAGCTGGGCTTCCCTCCCCACTACTTCAACACATCTCTCCCCAAGTACATCAGGTGCTCCAGGAAATACAAAGAGAACTTCTGCCATAATCATTTATTCATTGATTAAGTCAATTTTTAGAAAAACCAAACGTCTCAAGAGACAAAAAAGACTTGACAATCCCTGAAGTGAGTGGCTCCTGTTAAAGCTTGTCATCAACTCACAGAGAGCACCAGATAGAAGCAGAATAAGGAGTGGTCACAGAGCCTGGAGTGACCACACTGATTTCCAGACTGCCCCAGCTCAAAAATGAGCTGGATGCCGGTGCTGGTCTCGAGCACCCTGCTAAACACCCATAGCTATTTCAAGGATATTCAGTTTAGTTTGGTTGCCCAGGAAAGTATTAAATATGAAATATTAAGTAAGTTCTCTTCTAAAAGAGTTTAAAATGATGGTACATGAATATCACAATAAACACTACAAATATATAAAAATAAATACTGTTTAAAATAGCATTGGATTTATAAGTATGATGCTGGGTGCAGGGGATGAGGCAGAAATTATAGCTCGGATACTCAGGAGGTTTAGTAAGTTATTAAATTTAGCTATTTTTAAATGCAGCTTGAGTTGCTATCAAAGCACAGAGAAACTCAAATTTTTATAGCTGTTAATTACATTGAGAAAATGCTCAGCAAATGTGTGTGAATCATATTGAATGCAAAGGGAGGAAATAACATTCCCTGGAGCAGAGTTCCCTCTTCCTTGGGGCCCAACGTCAGCAGGGTCTCCTGCACCTCTGCAGTCCTGGGCTGCACTCCTGACATTTGTGTGCCAGCCTCTCTCTCCTTGGTCGCGCCTCTTTATCTGACAATGCACCCTTTGGGGCTGTCCCTGTCACGCTCCTCTGTTCTGACTCCCTGACAGGCCCTCTGTGTCCACTCCCGTTGCAGACGGAGGTCTAGGATTCGAAGCCACTTGTTGAAGGCAACACAAACGGATGCAGGCTCTTTGGAAACCTGGGAACACACACGCAGCAGGCAGCATCCTGAACGATGGTTTAAGAACACTGTTTTTCTTCTGTTGATCTCATTTAGCTGTTTACATCATGCACAATGCCATATGGGCACACATGTAAGTAAGGTTTACACACGCGCGTGTGAATCAGACACCTAAGCACATTAAATATCCAAGTCTCGGCCATGTAACTGTAACTCAGTACATCTTAATTTGTTATGTCAAGCATCAGTCCGTTCATCAGAGGCGGGATTTATCAGGATATGGAAAAGTGCGTCCATCCGCTTTCTGTACTCACCTCTATTTCCATCGGCTCCACTTCTATCTTTTTCCATAGTTCCAGCAATTGTGCAATAGGCATTTTAAAAAACTTTCCTCTGATCAAGTGTTGATAGGAAGCAAGCAAAAAAAAAAAAAAAACGACGCTGGCCAAGCAGTCCGGAAAGGAACGGCGAGTAGATGCCGGCAGCCGCTACAGCCCAGCGGCAAGGAGCCTTGAGCCGAGTCAGGCGGCCCTCTGAGAGCTGGGCAGGGTCCAGTCCTGGCGCGGCTGCCGGCGTCCTCTCCTGTTGGTCCTGCCGGGTACTGCAGCAGCGGGAGGAGGAGGAGGTGGAGGTGGAAAAGGAGGAGGTACCTGCTGCAGAGAACGCCTGCGTTGGTCTGGGATAGGTGCTCCCTGCAGCCTGGAGCTCCTGCCTCCCGTCCCCCACCAAACCGCCCTCACCACTATTTTACCTTAATTGGCGCTAAATGAGGGTGAAAGTTGAGTCTGAGGATGCGGATGCCATAGATACTGCCTAGCAACCGAGAGCTGGGGAGCAGAAAGGAGCTCGCAGAGACAGGACAGGGTCTGCTCTACCTTGGTACCTCTGCGACACCCCGGACTTACACCGCCTAAGCCTCAAGCACCCTCCCTTTTCACCTCTGAGACCCCCAGACCCAAGCCCCTCCGAGCCCACCGGGGCAGGAGGCAGATGCGCTGCTGAGCCTTCCGAATCAAGGTTCACAGATTCGCCCGCCAAACACCGCCGCTGACCTAGCAGGGAGGCTCCAGGATGTCCCAGCTCCATGCACTAGGCTAGGCGCGGTGACAGCGGACGCCTAGCCGGAAAGGACAGTCGGAGCTGCAGGACTGGGCAGAGGGCGCTCTAGCCCTCCGACTCTGGCTGCGTTCTCCTGCCCTGAGCTGTGGCAGGGACCTTTGCCCCAGGGACCTGGGATCAGCCCTGTGGCTTCACTCTCCTGCGTGCGTGTGTGTGTGTGTGTGTGTGTGTGTGTGTGTGTGTGTGTTTAAAAACAGGAGTACTAAATAAACTCCAAAACGCAGACCTGTTGGGCATGGGGCAGGGATTTCTTAGGAGACAGTTACTCAAACACTGGCACGATGGACATTACTTGGTTTTCCACTTAGCAGACATTACAGTCCCATTTCACAGATAAGAAAACTGTGACTCAGAGATAGGGCACAGTCTGAAGACATACACCCATGTGGCCAGCTGGAGAGAGAAGTCCTGTCTCCCTGCCTGACTCCAGCCAATGACTGCAAGCTCTCCAAGGAGGGAACTTTAACCAGCACAATGTAGGGGAACATTTCTTGCTTTTAACTCCGTTGTTTTTTGGTTTTTCTTTTTTCTTTCTTTGAGAGAGGCAGTGCTTCTGCCTCCCTTCATTTGTCTTAGCAGAAGGGCTATGCTCATGTGAAAACATAGTAATCTCCCTGAGCGCTACTCAGAAAGCTTTTTGGCTCCTCCTCTTGGGAAATCACGTTGAAGTCCAATACAATTTGATTTTGCTCCAGAGGAAGTGTATTCATTTCTATATCTTTGAGAAAAATATCTAAGAAAATGACTTCCTGGTTCTAATAATTATCAATTCTTTTTCTTCTCACCTTTATAAACTCTAAAGAAAATCCAGTTCATTACCCAAAGGGGGGAAAATCCAAATTCCATATGTTTCATATTTCACAGAAAAATAATGAAGTTGAAATTTACAGAAAGGTGAGTACTCATGGCTGATTGTCCTGATAATCATTTTATCTGTCCACCAAATGAAATCAGTAAGTATCTTGGAAATTAATTCTTCTCAGAATAAAAATAACAGCAGTTGCATTTATTTTCAAACTGGGCATTGGCTAAGTTGCAGCACAGAACGAAGATCTCCTAAATTTTCATCACAATAAGGTAATCTGGGACACACTGTCAGGGATCACCAGGATCTTATAACGGACAAGGTGAAGTGGTTTTCGGGTAATAAAGTCACTCATAAAAGATGGTGCTAATGAAATGACAAGATTGTTTAATTTGATGACTGAACAAGTCACTTCCTGCATAGGACAGAAGATGCAACAGGACTTTTTCTTGTTTTTGCAAAGCCTGCAATTTCTGGAACTTCCCAGAAATGTTCTGAAGCCAGTAGCCTGAACAAAATGCTCATCTTTTAACTTGAGGAAGGGATAAGTTAGAGAATCATAAAACAAGATATTTGCTCAATCAACAGAGATAGGGCTGAAATGGGCAAGATTTATGAAAAAATCAATGCCCTCAAATGGATTCCTGAGAGTTTGTTGTGGAAATCAAGCTTCCTTGGCTTTATAGGCAATTCAACTCTGTTTTTATTTTGTCCATGTGCAGAATGAGTACTAAAGTAGCAAAAATGATTATTTGAAAGGAAAGGAGAGACACTTATATAATGACAAGTTTTTATATTTAACTCCCTACATATAAATACATAAAAGACAAAACCCTAAATTCACAAAAGATACTCCATGTACAACAGAATTGGAGAATTTTTAAAGAACTGTTGAAAGGCTTTTCTAAACAATATTAAATGCATAACATGTAATCATAAAAACCAGGTTTTGAATCTTAGGTCTCCAAATATATGTAGGAGGAGACATAACTGAATGTAATAAATATTAGTGTCTTCAAAAAAAAAAAAAAAAAAGAGGAAGGGATAAGAAGGAAAAAAACTTTGGGTGGTACTGCTTCTGGGTGGCCCTGCCTCCTAAGAAACCACAGAGAATTCAGGCAGCGCTAAAAGCCTGGCCAGAATTAGCTGTCACCAAACACAGGTACTACTGCCATAAGAGTGTGACATAAATAATTGGACTAAACCTCACCAGCTACTTCCTAGGTCAAGTGCAGAAGCCTGCAGAAAGCGATTGCCAGAGAGCCGGGCAGGAGCGCGCTGCACCTCCACAGGTCTCCCTCCTGCAGCTTGCCGGTTAGGATGCCTAAGGTGCTTATGTAGTATCCTTCGAGTTATCTGAAGGGGTGTAGTGTGGAACCTCTCGGCAGCAGTGGAAGAGATTGGCAAATAGATTTCCTAGGACTCAAGATATAAATAAAAATTTTGAAAAGAACTTTCATAAGGATATATTGATCCAGTAAAATATTAGGCCCACTTAAAAAGCTCACATTAGAAATGATAAATAATTGGAGGAAAGGGGAATAATCTTTCTGAAAGGCAGTGATGATCACATCAAAATACCTGAGTGTAAAAATTTGAATAAAGAACCAAAAAAATTAGGAGCACTGGTTGTATTTTCAATTCAACTAAATCTCAAGAAGATCACAACATCTGCAAAAGCTGATTTCCAAGAAAACCATCCACCAGCACCAATGTCCATGCAGAAGATAACAATTGAGACATCTTTGTTGGAAATGGACCTCTAATGAGCCAAACCCTAAGAGTAAAAGCAGTGGGGAGTACTGCCAAAGTCCCATGTCACAACACCATGGTGACATCAGGAAGTGTTGGCATCAGACTCAGCGAGGCTCAGCCCTAAGTGAAAAATCTCTCTCCTTCACAAGTGAGCAAAGTATACTTCTGTTTCCACAATACATAATTCTTAAAAGCCAAAAAAAAAAAAAAAAAAAAAAAAGTCCCTTCTCCAGGCAGGGAAGGAAAGAGGGAGAGAAAGACAGGGCAGTGGAGGGGGGATCTGTTCACCTGTGATTTCTGACAACCAGAGGAAAGCTGGTTGTTCCTCTTTTAAGAGGAAAGCTGACTGTCCTCTAGGATGGACAGAACGGGGAAGGACTGCCCTCACTCCTGCTGCTGAAGTTGTCTTTCTTAATTCAGTCTCTCCAGGGCACAACAGAGGGAGCTACAACAATGATGCATTTTGTGAGCCAGCGAAAAGGCCCCAGCCTCATCCCAGCCATCTGGGGCTAAGGCCAGTGAGCTGCCCTTGACCACCACTGCTGACCTTGGACATTTTCAGAGAACTCAGACCTTTTATCTTGGGCTGCTCCACTTTGCAGGTTGTGACATATAAAGGATTCAGCCAAATAGAAGAAGTTACTAGTTTCTAGTAGAGTGATTACCTGCCTTGTTATTTCTACTCTCCAGGGTTTCAGGAAATTTTCCAAAAATGTCAAATCCATTTTAACTAAAAGTCATATTACTCATTGTTATGCACTGAATCTGTGTCCTTGACTCTAAATTCTTATGCTGATGTCCTAATACCACTAATTCAGAGTGTAACCTTATGTAGAATCAGGATTCATGCAGCTATCATTAGTTAAGATGAGGGCACACAGGAATAGATGGATGACTATGTGATTGTGTCCTTGTAAATAGGGAAAATTTGGAAACAAACTCACTATCAAGGAGAATACCATGTGAAGTTCTACTACCACAGACTGAGGAACTGTGATCCCTCCCAGGAGCAGAGCAAACCTGGGGACAGATTCTTCCTGGGGTCCTCAAAGGGAGTACAGGCTCCGTCTGGTCAGTCTGGCCTCAAATGTCAACCTTCAGACTGTAGACAGTCTGTTTCTACTGATTTGAACACTTCAGTTATGGTATTTTGCTATGGAAGACCCTGAGCAGAGTGACACATACTCTGGAAGATAAAGAGAAGATGTAGCAATACATCAAAAAT
>PVKN010025164.1:0-14191 GCA_004027915.1 Capromys pilorides | reverse complement strand
TACTGCAAGACAGTATTTATACCTCCCTGTCCAAAAAAGATAGTCAAGCAGACAAAAAATTAGCAAAGAAGTAGCAGAACTGACACAGAACAAAAAACAAATGGACTTAGTGGACATACACAGTGTTCCACCCAACCACATCAGAATACACATTTTTTTTAGTTGCACATCGGACATTTTCTAAAATAGACCATATATTAGTCCATAGGTCATGCTTAAATATATGCAAGAAAGAAAAAAATTATCCCATGCTTATTATCTGGCCACAGTGCAATGAAATTGGAAACAAATGTCAAAAGAAACCATAAGAACTCCAGAAATACATGGAAATTAAACAACACTCTTCTCATCAACTAATGGCTTACAGACAAAATTAACCAAGAAATTAAACAATATCTAGAATTTAATGAAAATTCAAACACAACCTACCAGAATTGATGGGATGCAATGAATGCAGTTCTTAGAGGGAAATTTATAGTTCTGAACTCACACATTAAGAAAACAGAACAAGAACAAATAAATACTGTCTTGCAGTACCTAAACCAAATGGAAACAGAAGAGCAAACAAAATCCAAAGCCCAAAGATGGGAGGAAATTATAAAGATTAGAGCAGAAATTAATTCAACTGAGTCAAAGAAAGCAATACAAAGAATTAATGAATCAAGAAGCTGGTTCCTTGAAAGATTAAATAAAATTGATAAGCCCCTAGCTAACCTCATAAAAAAGAGGAAAGAAAGGACTCAAATTCAAGCAATAAGGAAAGAAAAAGGTGACATTACTACAGACCCAGCCGAGATTCAGAGGATCATAAATAGCTACTTTGAGAATCTTTACTCTCACAGAATTGAAGACACAGATGAAATAGACATATTCCTAGAACAGTACAAATTTTCAAAACTGAATCAAGAAGATAAAAGAACTCTCAATAACCCAGTAACAGCGAATGAAATATGAAATGTAATAAAAATCCTGCCGACAAAGAAAAGTCTGGAACCTGATGAATTCACCACTGAGTTGTACGAGAAATTTATAGAAGACATGATCCCAATACTCCTCAAACTCTTCTAAGAAAGAAAACTATAGGCCAATTTCTCTCATGAACATAGATGCAAAAATCATCAATAAAATACTTGCCACTAGAATACAACAAATCATCAAGAAGATTATACACCATGACCAGGTAGGATTCACCTTAGGGATGCAAGCAAGGTTCAACATACACAAATCTATTAATGTAATACACTATATCAATAGAGTCAAAACCAAAATTCACATGATCATCTCAATTGATGCAGAAAAGGCCTTCCACAAAGTCGAACATTCATTTATGTTCAAAGTCCTAAAGAAAATTGGAATAGAGGGCCTCTACTTCAACCTGATAAAAGCCATCTGCAACAATCCAACAGCTAACAAAATTCTAATTGGGGAAAAACTGAAGTCTTTTACTCTCAAATCTGGTACAAGGCAAGGATGACCTCTATCACCACTCCTCTTCAATATCGTTTTGGAATCATTAGCTACAGCCATTAGACAAGAAAGAGAAATGAAAGGAATAAGAATAGATAAAGAAGAAGTAAAACTATCACTTTGTGCACATGACATGATAATCTACTTGGAAGACCCAAAAAGCTCCACCAAGAAGCTACTAGAATTAATACACAAATTCAGTAGCATAGCAAAGTACAAAGTTAACACTCAAAAGTCAATAGCATTCCTCTACAAAGATAACAAACACACTGAGAGAGAAATTAGAGAAACAGTACCTTTTATGATAGCACCAAAGAAAATGAAATACTTAGGAATTAACCTAACAAAGGAGGTAAAAGACCTTTTCAATCAAAACTACAGTACTCTGAAAAAAGAGATCCTAGATGATTTCGGAAAACGGAAAGATATTCCCTGCTCCTGGATAGGAAGAACCAACATTGGAAAGATGGCCATACTCCTTAAATTTTTACACAGATTTAGTGCAATTCCTATCAAAATACCATCAACATACATCACAGACCTGGAAAAGTCATTCCTAAAATTTATTTGGAACCAAAAAAAAAAAAAAAAAAAAAAAAAAAAAAAAAAAAAAAAAAAAAAAAAAAAAAAAAAAAAAAAAAAAAAAAAAAAGACCCAGAATTGCAAACACAATTCTGGACAACAAAGGTAAGGTATGAGGAATTACAATTCCTGACCTAAAAATATACTACAAAAAAAAATCAGCAGTAAAAAAATCAGCGTGGTATTGGCAAAATAATAGACCTGAGAATCAGTGGAATAGACTAGAAGGTGCAGAAGCAAACACAAACACACTCAACCACCTTATATTTGAAAAAAAGTGGCCAAACAGTTACTGGAAGAAAGAAAGCTTCTTTAATAAATGGTGCTGAAAAAATTGACTTTCCACCAACCAAAAACTAAAACTTGACCCAAGTCTATTATCATGCACTAAGCTAACATTGAAATGAATTAAAGATCTAGATATTAAAAGAGAAATATTAAATCTCCTGGAAGAGAAAGTTGGAGAAAATCTTGAAGACACTGGAGTAGGCGAAAAGTTGATGGACAAAAATCAAAATGCACGTTTAACACTTGAAAGCATCAACAAATGGGACCCCCTCTGGTTAAGAAATTTTTGTATGTCAAAAGAAATTACCAATAGAGTAAAAAGACAACCCACAAATTTTGAAAAGATTTTATCTAATAAATATTCAGAGAAAGTCTTCTATATGGAATTTATAAAGAACCAATAGCCAGTAGGGTCCCAAAATTCAAAGACCCAATCCAGCAAAGGGCATCTGAGTTGAACACAAACTTCTCAGAGAAAGAAATTCAGCAAGCCTATAAATACATTAAATAATGCTCCACATCGCTAGCCATCCATGAAATGCAAATTAAAACAATATTGAGATACCATCTCACTCCAGAAAGAATGGCTATCATAAAAAAATCAGCCAACAACAAATGTTGGAGAGGCTGTGGGGGAAAAAGGAACCCTTCTCCACTGCTAGTGGGAATGCAGATTGGTGCAGCCGTTATGGAAAGCGGTGTGGAGGCTCCTTAAAAAACTAGAACTGGAAATCCCATTCAATCCAGCTATCCCCTTACTGGGACTTTTCCCAGAAGAACTGAAAACATCATTCCATAGTGATATCTATGCACCTATGTTTATAGCAGCCCAATTTGTAATAGTCAAATCTTGGAAATAACCAAATGCCCATAATTTGAATAATGGTTAAAAAAGATGTGGTAGTTTTGTGCAATGGAATATTACTCAGATATAAAGAATGATAAACTGGAAAACTACATATATAAATGGATGTATATTGAACATATACTCATAAGTGAAATAAATGAGACCTACATGTCTAAATATTGTATTGTCTCCCTAGTATAAGAACTCAAAAGTAGAAATAAAAATGGAAAGGCATAACACAGTTGAATGGAAGTCAAAGACATATTGACTGAACAGCGAAGTGACTAGAAGCAGAAAATAGAGGAAATATAGCATGAGCAAAATCATGCACTATGTACACAGAATGAATTAGATAAGAAGCTTCAAAAGGTTTTTCACATTGATGATGTCAACGTGCAACACTAAAACTATGCTTAGAATGTGTGTCATTCTGGTCTTTTAGATGTGTATGGCTTTTAATGTAAACTCAGTTACTGCTATACTCCCTCTCAAGTAAATGGTTGGTTAGTTAAAAAAAAAAAAAAAAAAAAAAAAAAAAAAAAAAAAAAAGATATTCAGATAGAGTAGGAGAGACTAGGCAAAATGCCATAGGCTTGACAGGCTACAATTTTGTATATCGTTGGACTTCTAAATGTCTGAGTAAAAATGTGTAACTGCTTTTATGACATTCTACAGAAATTTATTAAAATATCAGTGATTGATGGAAAATACCAATTTCAAGCTAAGTCTAAAATGTTCGATATTCAGAAAGACAGTGATGTTAAGCTCAATTACCTATTTTTAGAGTAATAGTATCATGAAGCTTCTCTGCTGGAGGGTTCGTAATGTAAGTTAACAGAAGAAAAATTGGAAAAAAAGAAGGGCTATGAGGATAGCCAACATTTTGACCCTAGCCCTTCAAGATCAGTGAGGACTCAGGACATAATAGAACCTGTGCTGTAATATCCTATAAGTCAGTGGTTTCCCAAATTTTCTCTTGAAGGAGATTATGGGATCTCAGAGGAAAGGGATAAATGAAGTATAGTGTGTCTAACCTGGAGAAAAAACATGCTCTCAGGCTTTCACAGAGGGCAAACTAGTCAAGCAATGGCCGTGACTCATCCCAATGGCTGACACTGACAACCATTCTACAAAGCACTGTACATCATTCCAAAGTTAATCCTGAGAGGAGCTGACCTTGGAAGATACAAAAAATGAATGTTTTATTATACAGGTCTTGCTTTAACTTGTTCTTGATCACCCAGCAGAAAGGCTTAATTATGAGGCATAAAATGCAGAGCTAGCTTAATATGATGAGTTGTAAGAGGCTTAAACTCACAGCCTCCAACATTGCCATTTTCACTGGTAACTCACTGCAATTATGGAACATTGGACTATGTATACAACTACTTCCTCTTAGTTCAAGGAGAAGAATTTTTTCTTTTCTTATCAATATCGATCAGAAAATTTATCACGTCTACACCCTGTGCTCTGTATAACTACTAGGAGGACAACAATATGAAATGTGTCAATTATAGCGAATGTACTATTACGTGTTTTGAAACTATCATATTGTTATTTCTTATTAAAAGTAATAATAAACAAATAAATTTAAAAAAACTATATACTTATATGCACAGGATGAATTAGACAATGGTCCTAAGAAACCCCAAAAGATTTTTGACACTGATGATAGCAATGTGTAACACTAAAACTATGCTTGGAATGCCTGTCATTCTGGCCTCTTAGATGTGTGCTTCTTCTAATGTAATTTCAGTTACTATTATACTTTCTCTGAAGTAAACATTTGGTTTACAAGAAGACAAAAAATAGGTATAAATGAGAGTAAGAGAGTAGGAAAAATGACAAAGGATGGACAGGCTAAAATTTGGTACACATTTATATTTCTAAATGTCTGTGCACAAATGTGTAACTGCTTCTGTCACATTCCATACAGATTTATTAGAATATCAGTGATTGATAGAAAATACCAATTCCAAGTTGTCTAAGATGTTTGGTATTCAGAAAGACAATGATATTAAGCTCAAGCTCCATGGTTTAGAGTAATAGTATCACTAAGCTTTTCTTCTGGAGGGCTAAGAACATAAGTTTACAGATAAAAAATTAGAGGAAAAAGAAGAGCTACAAGGATAGCCAATATTTTGGCCCCCCTTCAAGGTCAGTGAGGACTCAGGACAGAACAGAATCTGTGCTGTAACATCCTAAAACTCTGGTTTCACAAATTTTCTGTCCAAGAAGATTAAGGAACCACTAAGGAAAGTGGTTAAAGCTAAATAGTATGCCTAAGGAGAGTCACCTAGAGAGAAAACATTCTCTCAGGCTTTCACAGAGACCAAACTGGTCAAGCAATAGCTGTGACTTATCCAGATGGCCGACACTGACAACAGTTCTACAAAGCACTGTATGTGGTCTCAAAGTAAATCCGGAGGGGATTTGACTGACCTTGGAAGATATAAAAGTTACACATTTTGTTATATAGGTCTTGTTTTAAGTTGCCCTTACCACCCAGCAGAAAAGTTTAAACATGATGCATAAAATGTAAAGGTAGTTTAGTATACTGAGCTGTAAAAGGCTCTAATCAACAGCTTCCAACATTGCCAGTTTTGCCAATAACCCACTGCAATTATGGAACATTTGAGTATTTATACAACTACCTTCTCTTAGATCAAAGAGAAGAAATCTATTGTATTAATAACCATTAGAAAATTTATCATGTCTACACCCTGTGAACTACAATGAGGACAAGAATATGCATTGTATCAGCTATTGTTAATGTACTACTAATGTGTTTTGAAACTGTCATATTGTAATTTCTTATTAAAAGTAATAAAAAAGAGACCAGGGAGATAGCTCAGTGGACTAAGCAACTGCCCGGCAAGTGCAAGGTTCCCGGTTTGATCCCTGGTATCACACACACACACACATACACAAAATGAATTTTGGGCTGGCAAGATAGTTCAGTAGTCTAAAGCACCTGCGTAGGAAGCTCAGGTAACTGCAGGGACTGTGGTTCGATCCCTGGCACCACATGCTGCACCAGCCCCACCACCAGAGCAGGCTGAGCCAGCCATAAAATAAATAAATAAATAAACAAACAAGCAAACAAATAAAAATAAGTAATAAAAAAGAAAAAGAAAAATATAAAAACATAATTAATACATTGCATAATGTTGTCTTTGTAGTAGTTATTCAGAGTACAAGATGCAGACATGATATCTTGTCTAAACACTAATAGTATAAATCTTTCTTCTCTTTGAATTAAGAGAATATAGCTGTATATCTGTTCTAACTATTTTTCTCACTACAAAATCGTCCTTCATTTATATCCACCTTGGTTATGTTTTGTCAGAGATGGGTGTTCCGTTGCCTTTCAAATATGGTAGGTGCCTGAATTCACCCAAATAACTCAATATTGTTCAATAGTCCATAGTAGTAATGGGTTAGCAGCAGAACTGGCCGTGTCAGAAGTTGCTGAGTTCGGTCTTTTACAGCTCAGCATATTATTATAGCTTTACTTTTTATACCTTGTGGTTAGTCTTTTCAGGTTCTTGCCTTGAAAGACTCCACGTATTGTCTGCATTATCAGCACTGAACCCCCCTTTCTAACACTTAAGTCCTCAGAGTCTGGCTTTATAAAGCTTAAGGGATCTGCTAGTAGGGTGTGTTCTCAAGGAAAATGCTGCAAATTCACATTTTAACCTCCTTCAATGAATATTTCAAAAGTAGAAGTTTCTAAAATTGGCTATTTTAAACATTATTTTCAGATTTTATCACTACTACCTGTGAGTAGGGTATACTGGTACTATACCATTATTTGAAGTTGAAACACTCTCTTCATTGGGTTTCATGTCTAATATTGTGAATTTTATTTTTTTTTCTTGATCTCCTTCCTTTGTGATTTACATTTCTTTTTTTTGGTACCAAGGATCAAACTCAGTACCTTATGCTTTCCAGGCAAGCACTTATTCCACTGAGTTATCTCCTGAATCCCCTTTATGATTTTTTCAACCACTAAGAACTCTATTGTGCTTGGCAAATATAAGTTCTGAAATTTTTTCCTTCATGGCTCCCCATATTAAGCAGAGCGAGTTTACATTTAGACAGATTGCTGAACTGGCCTCTCTCTGTTAAGATAAACAGCTGGATTATTAGAAATATTTGCTCAGTTTTCAGATCTCTGTTTCTAGTATGTGCTATCAAATGTTCATTGAAGCTTTGTACTATTAGATACTTATTATTTCATATCATTATTAGGCAGTTCTATTCATTACCCGTCTGTACAATAGTGTTTGGCCCTGCTTTATAACATGGAAATGGAAAATGAAAAAGTAATTTATTAAGATTCTAGAATGAAAAGCCACTCAGTCTGAGTCTTAAGGTCAGACTTTATTCAATTTCTGCTAAACTTTCTCCTGGTCTACTATAAACATATCTGAGTATTTCTGTGTAAGTTTTCAAAGGAAGGTGTATTTCCTAGTTCTGTTAACTTTTATGTCAACTTAAGTTCTAATATCAGTTTGGAATATAAATGTCCTGCTTGTCACGTGTGGTTTAGCAAATATTTTTCAACAAAATGTCTTATTTGGCTTCTATTTCTAGTATAGAAATTGGATAAAATCTGTCTTTCTCATTGTCATATCCAAATCATGACCTGCACATGTTAAGTAGCCAAGATTTATAAATGTAGAGGGAGAGGGAGAAAGAGAAGGAAGTCATGGAGGGAGGGAGGGAGAGATGGAAGGAGAGAGGGAAGGAGAGAGGGAAGGAGACTGCGAAGGAGGGAAGGAGATACTATCTTTCCCTACCTTTCCTATAAGCACAAATAAGGGGTCTTTCTAAGACCACATTCAGGAGGACTCAGGCCATGTAGACTTTCTAGATATGGCTCTGTGAAACAAGCTGTGGAAGAAGACTTTGGGGAAGTGTAAAGGAAGTAAGGGCAACTGCTTCCTGCATTCTTTTATCTGGTTACAAAACTACTGTAGTTCAGGTTGTGAGCTCCTGGGAGGAAATATTCAGACAGGTGCTTGCCATAAACATGCCTTCTGAGAGCCATTCCTGCCTAGAAGCAGCATCCATTTTCTTTTGAGTCTTCAGCCTGAAACCAGTCAGGCTGAAGTCCCATTCAAGAAGGTGTCTACAATTACAAGCTGTGGGAAACTTGGTTTTTTCATTGGAATCCAATTTGTGTAGAGCACCAAAAACATAAAGGAAGAGAGAGAGAAAAAAGAGGAGAGAGAAAAAAGAGGAGAGAGAGAGAGAGAGAGAGAGAGAGAGAGAGGAGAGAGGGGGAGAGAGAGAGAGAGAGAGAACTTCGAGCTGTGGGTATTAACAGAAGCAGAGCTGACTACATACAGCGTGTTTGTGGTAATAAACAACAGTGTTATTAGCGAATATAAAGCCTGTGATAAACAATACCATGATGTTCCATTCACCCTAATAGGCAAGAAAAGATAATTGGGACAAATAAAGTGCTAAAACAGTCTCTAACCACCTTTCCCAACATCTCTTCGAATGAGCGAATCACTCCGGATGCTGCACTACTCAGCGGTAGCCTGGGATACCAGCTTTTGTGTCTCACTAAAGGAATATGCTCCCGTTGCTAATGGAAAACAACAGAAGCTAAAGACAATTGCCAGAATTGTCAGATCTTTTTTTTTTTTTTTTTTTTTTTTAAGTGGTAATGAGCAGACATGGAAAACAATTTCACACATTCATCAAAGCCAAGGGAGCGTTCTTCAGAACACATTGCTGATTGAACTCCCAACCAACCAAGGGGACTTGGTGTCTAACTCAGAGCTCTATTGTTTCTTGTGGAGATTTCTTCCTTCCCACCTTCTCTCCACAAAACTATTTTGTGATCCCAAGGGAGTTTTTCTGAATAAGTCTTTCTCTTTCTTATCAGAGTATCATTTTGACAGTTTCTGCCCTTTCCTTTGGTTTTATCTACTAGATGGAACTTGGCACAGCTAAGAGTGATGTCCTTACTATGGCAGTGAAAAGGGATCATTGTCCAGCCATTTCTTTTAGCTTCTGTTTACCTGCAAATTCTAGAGAGAGTATGTAGGTTTTCAACTCCAGTTACAGGCTGTGCAAAAATAAAATGAAAAGAAAAAATACCAAAGACACTTAAGCAGCACCAGTATTGAAAATCCCTTTCACCGTGTAGGTTCATGCAGTGAACAAAACTAGTTGGAACAGAACTGTGAGTGAACTTCATTCAGTCCATCCGCAAGTGAACAAATATCATCAAGTGCCTTGGCCATAGTAGTAGTAGTAGTAAACATTTGTTCTTGTTCTCCAATATATATTGGGATTTTGTACTATTCACCACATCAATAACCATAGTTTAATTATTCTATCTCAGCAAACGTACTTTATGGTTTTCATTTTTGAAATAAAGATATCTCATTTTAAGTTCACTATGTCCAAAAATATAACCTTGAGCTGGCAGACAAAAATGTAGGTCATTAGAAAGCAGGCAAATGAACTAGGATTAAAAATCTATTCAGTTTCATAGATGTCCAATTACTTGATAATTGGGAAGGAGCCAAATGAGAAATAAATAAATAAGCAAATAAATAAATAAATAAATAGCAGGACATGTGATGTTATACTCTGATTACAAAAAAAAAAGAAAAAAAAAAAAAACCATACTCAATCTTAGTTTCTTTTTCCTATAACTTTAGTAACTTCCTGAAGAATGTGAGTAGGATGAACTTTTTTATTATTATTCATAAGTCTCTTTTAACCATCACTTACTTTATGATCATGAAGTTGCGCTGGGAGGATGAGGCTGGTTTCCAGAGGAACCAACCATGAAATCAAAAGATTAGAACTTTCAGACTCATCCCTCCCCCTCACAGCTCTGGGGAGGAAAGAAGACCTGGAAATTGAGTCAGTTACCAATGGCCAATATCTGCATAAAAGGAAATTTAACATCACTCTCTTTCTGAGTATCACACATCGTAGACATAACTTGGAATTGGTATTACCTATTAATCATTGATATTCTAATAAATCTCCATAGAATGTGATTTTTAAAGGGACATTTAGAGAAACCCTAAATAAAATCTTTTAGAGAGCTTCTGGGCTGGTGAACGCATTCACATGTGGGTGGGGCATCCCAGTTGCATAAGAATAGAAGACCCTTTGCTCAAAGTCCTTTTGGACCTCATCAGTAGCTCTGACTCTTGCTTTTCATTTACATTCTTTACATATTTACAAAAAAGTGACAAGAGAAGTCAAGTGTTTACCTGAATTTGTGGACTGTCTCAACAAACTGTCAAATAGTAAGGTTGGAAGGACCCTCAATTTTAGTCAAGGTAAAGAGAAATGGGAGTTCCTTTGGACCGTCTACCTAAAATCTGTGCCCTAAGTAGAGAGTGCCTTCTGAGACTGTGCCCTAAAGTTATGGAATCTGTGCTAACTCTGGTTAGATAGCGTGAAAATTGAATTAAAGCATAGACACTCAGCTGGTGTCTGGAGAGTTGAAGGATTTGGCTGTCATGGGAGAAACCACTCACACAGTTATTGTCAGAAATGTCAAGACTAGAGACACGGGATTTTTTTTATTTTTTATTTTTTTATTTTATACTGACAGCTATATGACACATTCAGATAGAGAGCTAGAATATCCCAAATTGTTTAAGAACTGACCATGCAAAAGGCAAATCTGGCGCTGAGGCCAGAAAGATCATTAGATGTCTAATTACTTCAATGGTGATGAAAATTTTGCCCTAGTGTAATTTTGTGCTATCAAATATTATCTTTAAAATCATAACCACTAACATATTCATTCAACACACTGTTATTATTGTGGTGAAACACTATGTTGAAGAAATGCAAGGTGAACTCTAATTATAATTTACTCTGAGAAAACATGAATTTCAACTGTTTTACAGATGTACTAACCATACATGGAATTCCGGGGAAACAAAGACCTGAGACCTTGTTTGGATTTATTTACTAGACTATATATTTCATCAATTATTTTTGTTACTGTAATTTTTATATAATGTATTCCTAAGCTTTATGCTAAATTCAAACCCTTTTCACTACAAATCATCTATTTCTTTCCAAATATGCTTTCTCTATTTTATTTGTGTTCTTAAATGTTTGAATATTTAGTTTTCACTGAAATTACTTTTAATGCTATTTTATTTAATTAATGAAATATTAAATATCTTTTTCAATGTATATAATCAGATTATTCAGGGATATACATATATATATATATGTATATATATATATATAATATTTTTTCATTTATATATTTGGTACAGGATCTTTCCATGCAGCTTGGACTCATAGTGATCATCTTGTTTTTAGCCTCCCAAGCACTGGGATTACAGTTATGTGCCACCATGCCCAGACTTAGTCAAGGCCACTGAAGCATGTGAGACACAGGCACATAGTACACTGAGCTATCTCTCTGGCCCTCAGCATTCTATATTAACTCAAGTTTTCAATAATTCTCTGAGGGTCAAAAGAAAAAGAAAAAAAAAGCCTGGTGTTGGCAATATGCCATGTGGCCTGCAAAATAAAATGAAATAAGTAATTGAGTGAAATTCAACAGGGTTAGATCTCTAATTTACCCAGGGTGTTCAAAATCACTTGCGTTGTTAGGAATAGTTTGAGATACACACTCATATCCATATGATTTAACTAATTGTATGATTTAATGTAGAACGGGTCTGCATTTCCATAATAGATGTAGGACTGCAATATAGTGTCCTCTTAGGTAGTTGTGCAACTTCTTTGTCTCCTTAGCACTTCCTGGTCCTTGTTGCTCACACTCGCATCCCTCCTTCACTCACCTCGTGCCTTTTCAGACTCAGGGGCTTTTCCTCACTGGCTGAGGGCAAAAACATCTCCTTTGTGTGTGACCGGTTCTTTCTTTGTTATCATCACCTACTTGATGCTGAGACTATATGACTTTGTATTGTATTAGAAATTGTTAAATTATAAATTTTTCCCCACTCTACAACTATTTTAACCATGCATTGCCTTTGATGTAATGACACAGTTGCAGAAGATTCTCAGTTACTGCTTCTGCTTCATGCCAGTTACTAGAACAAGCTAGACCTTTTGTAGAATGAACTGCACCAACCCCAACCCTGGGATTCTGGCCAGATCTTACCAGAGCCTCTGTACAATGACAATGCACTTTTCTCCTTGCATTTCCATTTCAGTAGTTCAAATTAGACACAAATTTGATGTGAGTAGAAGTTTTCTCAATGTGACAGCTGTCTAGTATCTTGCTTGTGGAGAAAGAAACTAAGACCATGTTGAGTGTGTTCTTTTTTCTGATGGGCCATAGGATGAAAAATGAAGCAAATGGGAAGGGCCACCACTGCTGTGACAACTAAGAGTGTGCACACTCAGAGCTGGGGAACATGTACAGCCTGGTCAAGGAGGAGGGCTGGCTTTCCTTCAGCCCTCCTAAACAGAGCAGTGACTAATTCTGACAGAACTGCAGAAAGGCCTGTGGTATTTTTGGATGGTCTTTGAATGCATGGAAGACAGTGGTCTTTGCTGCTGTCCACTTACCAGCACTTTTCACTGACACTAAAATTAATCTTCCAGTATAAAATCAGTGTTAAAACAATCTACAAATGGAGTCTTAGTAGCTAAGTTCATGAATTTCTTCATGACCCAAATTTGTCGTTTTACTTTGTGTTCAGGAATGGAACACATGACCACCTTTCTCTTTGCTTTGTCTTAGCATCTGGGATTAGTAAATGCATCCTACTTTTTCCTGGATGTCTTTTTAACTATATTTTTTATAGTAGAAAGTATGAAGGGGAATATATATATATATATATATATATATATATATATATTAAGGAAAAAGAAAAATGCAGAATATCAGTCAGGCTTGACGAGGTTTCCCTCAGAACAGATTACCTAGTCTAATGTTGTGGAAAAATGACTGCTATAGATCAACAGAAGAAGTCAGGAAATTAAATTTTATGTGTTCTGCCTGGAAAAATAGGGAAGAGTTTGGCTGAAAAATAGAATTTTTTGTGACTTGGTGTAAATTTTGTGTGTTCTAATTTTGTTGGGAAAAAAAATCCCTCATGTTAGGACTAACTGTGAGCCAGAGATCACATAATGTCTAAGTCATAGTGAGAGAATAAGAAAACAGAAAAAATGGCAGCGATGTTCTAGACAAGACTTGAGTTGAGTTTCAAGTTGGGGAAAAACTGTGGCCTTCTGTGTAATCACTGATGATATCTTTATGAGGCAAGACCTTAGACTGGATACATATGCAGCAGAAGAAATATTATCTGACTTGGAAGTTGAATTCTTTGTTTGAAATGATATCCCAGTGAAGAGTCTGCCCTTCTTCCTCAGAATGACTGTCTGCTTTCTAAGGCCAAATTCTGGTTCACTTATTCTTTTCAGTATTCCATCATGTTTGCATACAGTTAAAGTCATACTATTTTTCCTCTTGCCAAGGGTATCAAATTGGCTTATAAGCCTCGTATAGTTTTACTGCCATCTATCCAGTTAGAGAGTCACAGTCATTAAAATATTTCTTCATCACCTTAAAATACTTAAATTTTCAGACCTCAAATATATGTGAGGTGTGATAGAAAAATACATTGAGGATTAAATTTTTTTAAAAAAATATTTCTAAAACACACATTGCATTAATCCACTTCATAATAGTGTCCCTTATTTAGGACAATTTCATCCCTATAATTCTTGCCAATTTCTAAAGCAATTTTGGAAGCCCTCTTTCTTGAGTATCTTTTAATAACTGACTAGAACTCTTAAATTATTTAAAAGTGCTTCTCTTCCATGATTATCTTGAGTTCAGGGAAGAGCCAGAAATCAGACAGTGCCATATCTAAAGACTAAGATTAATGAAAATACAATATAATACTTCATGAGCCTCCTTTTCTGTTAGACAGATCTCAGTAATAATATTCACCTTATTTTTAATCATACTAGAAAGAGACACTCATAAAGGGAGACATCCCAAAGCGATTCAGAAAG
>PVKN010025163.1:0-14220 GCA_004027915.1 Capromys pilorides | reverse complement strand
ACTGAACCCAAGCAGCCGCAGAGCTCTTGTAGCCCTCAGAGGTCAGCGGGGCATCCAGCAGCCTGCAGTGGTTTCCAGGCCTCAGGATGCTGCCTGTGTGCTCAGCCTCTGCCACCTAATATCCTCACATGAGCCTTTTTCCACCTGTGTCACCCCAAATCTGTGTCACTGCCTACGTCCAGCTACCTCCCAGCTTCTTCCTGGGCTCCTCTTGTTCCCTCCCCTTGCACCAGGCCCTCTCCCCTCCCCTTCGCGCTTCTAAGTCCCCTGATTGATCAATTATTTACCAAGCACTTATCCTGTGCTGGAGACAGGGTAGCAAAGGAGGCTGAAGCCCCGCCCCTGCAAGCCAGCGGACACTTTCAAAATCGGGAAGTGGAGATAATGAATGATTAAACAGCAGGTCAGGGGGTCATAAGCGTTAAAGAGGAAACAAGGCAGGGAGTGGGGCGGGACAAGGGGCAGGTGACCAGTTTCCTATTGGGAGGCTGAGGACAGGCCTGTGGAGATAAGGAAGGCATGAAGAGGCTCTGTGGATTTCTGGGGTGGAACAGGCGTGTGTGTGTGTGTGTGTGTGTGTGTGTGTGTGTGTGTGTGTGGCAAGTGTGTAGAACCCAAGTGTACGAGGAACAGCCAGGTGGCCAGAGTGGCTGAGGCAAACAGCAATGGAGTTTTAAAAGAAGTTTCTAAAAGAAGTGGATGGGTGAGGGTCAGGGGCCAGGTCACCAAGCGTCCTGCAGGTCCCTTGGTCTCCTCCCTCTGTGAGCCAGCGAGGCACTCAATGGCTCGCCCAGGAGAGTGATGTGCTTGTTTTCTATTCGTGCTGTTGCCACACACTTAGTGGATGTAGGCAACACGCATTTATTACTTTACAGGTCCAGAGGTCAGAAGTTATGTCATCAAGGTGAAACTAATATGTTGCTGCGATTCCTCTGAGGCTCGAGGGAGGGTCCTTTTGCATGGTTTTCTGTCTGTAGAGGTCCCCTTCCCCCAGAAGGCTTGTCCACTATGGAGGGTTTGTGGGACTAGGTTGGGCACACTGAGAATCAAGAACAGCCTGCCTGTCTGAAGATCTGTCACAGCTTCTGTATGGTTCTTGGGCCATGTAATATGTTTGCTTCAGGGATTAGGATGTGGGCACCTTTGGGTGGGGGGTGGTTATTCTGCTCATACAGAATTCCTCATACAGAATGTTGATTTACATCCTAAGAGGCTAATCTGTGAAAGCTAGGTGGATGCAGGGAGCCAACCCAAGTGTGGGTTGATCAGTGTCTAGATCAGGGTATAGAGGTGAGGTCAACTTCTGGATTTGATGGGAAGGCAGAGCTGACAGGGTATGGGAGGAGCGAGGCCAAAGATAACTCCCCTCATCCCCTTAGGGAACTTGACCTAGGTTGTTGTACTCATTGAACTCTCCTCCCCGCTACACTGAAAGTTTAGAGGGAGAAGACCCCAAATCTGGCTTGCTCCACGTTATAACCTCTTGTGTGTGAGTGCGTAGGATGTGCTAATGCAACTCACAACAGCCACACTGAGCCAGTGCTATATGGCAGCCAATTTTAATAATCTCATTGAATGATCAGAACAGCCCTACGGAATAGCTGCTATTATTTTCTCTACTTACAAAATAAGAAAAACAAGGCTCAGAGAGATTAAGTGATTTATACTAGTATTAGAAGAGCCAGGATTTAAATCCATACCAAGAATATAGATTAATCCATTCAAGTTAAGCAAAGATTTGGGTTTAGTTAAATATTCTGATCATATATGTGATGAAAGGATACAGATTTATAAACAAGTCAACATCTTAGCCGTAGAAAAAAACAGGGCAGGAAACAGCAAAAGTGAGAGCCACTAATTACAGAATTTTCTAATTCTATGGTCAATCTAGGCTGTGGATGGGTTGCTATAATGATTGAAGCAGATAGTAATTTTAGAAGTTTTGGAACCAGGCAAGAGGCACTGAAGAAAAAAACAGATGACATCAGGCCAACCATGCTGGTGCGGTGGAAAATGCTGCGACTGAGGGAGGAGGGAGGGGCCTTTGACTCATCTTAACCCTAACCACTTGGTTGTCAACGCATTGGACGTATTGATTTCATCTTTCAGAGCACTCTCAACTATAAAAAGGATATTATCTGCCTCTTCTGCTTTCTAGACTCTTGGGAGAAGCTAAATGTTTCCATTCAATAAACACAGAGCCAGAGCCAGAGCTGGCACCGCCCTAGACACGTCACACCACAAGATGTGAGCTTGCATTCTAATGCAAAGGGAGGGTGACACAGACAAGAACACGCAGGGGATGATTTCAAGGATAAGGAGTCCTACAAAGAAAAAGGAACAGGGGCTATGGAGTGAGGAGGAGGAGGAAACACTGGACAGAGACCCAAGACAGTAATCAAAGTGGGGACACCCAAGTGGAAGGGACAGAATTTCTACAGTCCTGGGGTGAGAATGAGCTTGGGGTATCTGAGGAGGAGTGAGCAAGGGGAAGTGTAGATGACAACCAAAGGTGGAAAAGAATGGATGGTGGATGAAGGGTGAGGCTGGCAGTGGCCAGTTGGTACAGCCTTGCAGAAAAGCTGGATTTTTGTTTTGTTTTGAGACAGGGTCTTCCTATGCAGTTCAAGATAGGCTTGAATTTACTATGTAGCCCAACCTGACCTCAAACTTGTGGTGATCTTCCTGGTTCAGCCTCTCGAGTGGTGGGACTACAGGTGTAGTTTAGATTTGACAATGCATTTTGTAAATTGGTGTTGTGGGGCATGCTGTGATCCCAGTGCTCAGGAGGTTGAGGTAGAAGAAAGACTGCCAGAAGCTACAGGGCAGCCTGGGCTACACAGTAAGACTCTGTTTAAAAAAAATCTATCTTATCTTTATCTATCTATCTATCTATCTATCTATCTATCTATCTATCTATCTATCTTTCTACTCATGAGCAAGGGCTCTGGAGATATCTGGTTAGAATCCTGAATCCACTTACTGTGTATGGTTCCAGAAAAGCTACTCATTTTCTCAGTACCTCAGTTTCCTCATTTGTTAAACTAGTAATAACAAGGACTACCTTACTATTATCTTCAGGTTATTTTGGAAGTGCAAATGAAATATTTGCATCTAGATTTCCAGAATAAGAGTGCCAAATGTTGGCCATAGTTGCGATTAGTGACCATGATGCACAATCAAGTAAGCTCATTAACGTGAGTTTCTCTATTTTGGAATCTGTAATTTTTAAGTGGAAATTTCACATATGAATGTAAAGAAAGCACATTGTCCTTATTTATCTATTTTTGGTGCTAGGGGTTGAAGAGTAGGCCTCATGCATGCTAAGCACACACTCTCCCATTAAGCCACATGCCACACTCAAAGAAAAAAATATAGCATTAATATTTGAACAGAAAGGCTAAAAGTATATTTTTACATGAAGTGTTATAGAACCAGATATCTATTTACCTTGGTTTTTTTGAGACACGGTCTCGCTATGTAGTTCAGGCTGGCTTTGAACTTTCAGCAATTCTCTTGCCTCAGCCTTCCAGGTGCTGGGATTACTGACACGTGCTTAGAATAAGATGTTTAATAAGTGAAGTCTCTCCCTAAGTTCCAGATGGCATTAAAGTGCTTAAATATAAAGGATTTGAATGAGTCCACCAAAGGGACTTGTCTGCCCCTTGTTCCCCCGTAGGGCCCAGCCCTCCCTGCTTCCCTGTGATTCTTCATGGTCCATGGAGCTCTGGTGGGGAGTGAAGATGAATGAGGTGCAGCACCTGATGGAGGTTCCCAGGAATGACCTTAAGTCATATGGAGCCCTCATTGTGTGTTGTTTTGAGGAAGAGTGACTTCAGCCCCAGTAAAACACAAGACAGGTACAGTGGGGCAGTGACTTTTGCCATCACTGGTCAAAGAGGCATTGTCTGTTTTTAGCAGCATAAAGTGATTCCACATCCACAAATTCACCTTACTTCCTACTTTATGTGTTTTCTCTTTTCACAGTATTTAGCAAAGGCTTACTGTCGCTGTTTAAATGTAAGAGGAAATTAGAGTAAGGTGTGATGTGTGATCGAACAAAGCTCCTCTAGAATCCAGCTCCCCAGCCACCTACCTTTTTTTGATTTGTTCTCTTGGGCTACATACCAGCCAAAAGCATTCTCTTCAAAACCAGACTAAGAGACAGAAAATACTGCTACACAAAACTTTATTAGCTTGAAAGAGGCAGGTGAAAAATCCCCAGGAATTTCAGAAAACTTGGCAGAGGTTTATCATTTGCTTATGCAAGAAACTGCCCTACGTGCACTAAAAAAGTCCTGTGTAGTCTGTCTTTGCACTGTTTGAAAACGATGTGAAAATGTTGTTTTCATTTTTAACCTTTCTAAATCCAGGCATCCAGTGACTTTAAGAAGCTATTTTTGGTGATGGTACAGTTTTCTGACACCTCTTCCCATGTAAGATCGACACAACTGCTGAAATTAGCATTTTATCTCCCTGGACACACTTGTGATTGGAAAATATAAAATACCAGTGTTTTTCTGCAGCACGCATTTGGAGGCAGACAGCTGCTCAAACCAGATGTCATCTGGTCCTCTTTGTGAGAGACACTGCACATCACCAATCCCTACAACTTTGCTTATTGTAAGGCCTCGTGCAGGAGGCTGGGTAAGCTCAGTACCAACTGAACTGAACAGGTGCTTCTGTGGCAGCCCCTTCTCCTGGATCTGATGCAGCTCATCTTGGCAATCCAGCAACACTTAATATCCAGGCATAGAGACAGCAAGAGCAATGTGACGGGAATGTCTTCTTACATCACTCCAACAGGTCCAAGGCACTGGAATCATGCAGACCACACTGGTCCTGCCACCCACACCTGGCTATAGTCTGATGACACTGAGAAGCCATCATTATAGGCTGGAGCCTCATGTTAATGCTGCATTAGTTAATACTCAGAACTAAATGTTCTCTGCTTACCTTCCAAGTATTAGAAAGTACTGTATACGATGTGATTGGTTCAGGAAGGAGATGACAAAAACAGCACAGCTGGCTATGGAGAAAGCAGCATAATGGAATAGGAATTCAAAGCAAGGAAAACTCATATATGAAAGAGGTTAATGTAGGAGGTGAGACTTGACCTAAAAGACCAGAATGGTGATATTCAGAGAAAGATAGCAAGGGCCATGTTAGAGAAAAAGATCAGTGGAGCTTCACCCATGCCAACAGGACATATAGACGACAGAAAAATAGTAGAAAGGGAGGTTAGGGCCAAGGCATAAAGGATGACCTAAGGACCAACTGAACTTCAGTTTTATTTAAACTGAAGTTCAATTTTATTTTGTAGGGTAAGGGAACTAGGAGCTTTTAGTCCTGGGAATATTTTACTGTATGATTTGCTTTAAATGGACAATTAACATCCAGGTATAGGATGGATACAGATTAGCAAGTGGGACCAAGGAGGGACTGATGGAATGACACTAATTGGAGGGATGGGTAATAAAGGGTCAGAATGAAGCAACTAGATGAAGACTTGGGACTTCATGAAGGAATAGTGGCAGTGCTCTGTACCCCAGGAGTTGGAAGAGCTGAGGGAGTGGAGAGCATCAGAGATGACTCCACACACTGCATGGGTGACAGGAAGAGACCTCTCCACAATGGCACCATTGTTTGGTGGGGGAGAGTTTTGAGTTCTGTACACACTGGGCTTAAACAAAAGAATGTAAACTTAAGATCTGGTTTTTCTCAGACATCCTTTTGAAAGCATTGCTTTGACTGCTGAATTCTAAAATTAGCTCTGAGCTGTCTAGCTCCCTGTTCAAGTGTTTTGTTATGAAGCATAGAATATCCTCTTTCTTTAAGCCCTGCCATTTTACTGTCCAAAACTTCATTTAACCAAAAATAAGGGGTGAGAATTTTAAATGTTGTTCCAAATAGCTTTTTTTGTCCATCAGTAGATATTTTAATTTGTACTATAACTAAAATTAGGATGCAGTACTTTCATTAATAAGACGTGTGAACAAAGAACTGTAAAGTTTGGGGCTCTAATGATATATACCAAACCCTCTGACTCTGAAAAAGGTTTCTTAGTTGTTGTGCCATCTGCTTGGAGACTAATTAAAGGTTTAAAAATAGACGACCTTTTCAAGGCAAATAAAAACAATGGAAAATATTAATATAGATCTCATAAACCCACACTATAACAATGATATGTTTTAGGCCCTGCATGAAGACCAGGCTGGGCAGATGCCAAGATACCTTGCACTGTGCACATGGTACAATGTGCTCACACAAGGCAGGAAGGAGTCCTGATTAGGTATTTGCAGATCTCTTTTTGTTGATGATTAATCTTTAAACATTATTCTACAACCATACCAAAGAGGGAGCCTTTTTAAAATTGTAAACCTAAACATCCCAGCCCCACCTTGCCTATTTCATCTTTTGTTCCACTTTTTTTTTTTTTTTTTTTTTGTCTGAGACAGGGTCTCGCTGTGCAGTTCAGGCTAGCCTTGAGCTCACTTTTGTAGCCCAAGCTGGTCTCAAACTCACACTGATACTCCTGCCTCAGCCTCCCAAGTGCTGGGATTACAAAAGTGCACCACCACGCCTGGCTTCCACTAAATTTCTCGTCCAAGGTGCTGACACACTGTGTCCTTTTCCACCCTCGTCCCTGTTCCTCAGCACCCTGCCATGTGGCTTCCCCGCCTACAAGGGGACACTCTAAAGGTAATGAAGATGTGGTCATGTTAGCCCTTGTTTGAGGATTAATTGCATTCATTTCTGTGGTGTGTTTAAGAGAGTAGAGTATCTGAAATGTTAGAGATAGGATCCGAGCTTATGTCCATTATTGGTACATCCATATCTTCAACTATACAGAAGATCCAGCAGATAGATTTTTTTCATCATTCTTCAGCTATACAGAAGATCCAGTAAACGGATTTTTTCATTTAAAATGACTGAAAAGGCAACACATTTTTTACTCACTTGCCTTTATTTTTAAGCCAGAGTCTCTCTCTGTGGTATAATTCACGCTGGTCTTGAACTCACTGTGTAGACCAGGCTGGCCTTGAACTCAGAGCAGTCTCCATCTTCACTGCCTAGCTGTTGGAATTGTAAGTGCGCACCATCGCACCTGGCTATTTACTTGTTTTTACTGAACTAATGAGAAAATAATCTAAGACAATAAAGTCTATTTTTCCATTATTTAAAACATACGATATACACAAATTTTGAGATGTCTATATATTGTGGAATGGTTAATCAAGCTACTTAACATACTCATTACCTCACATTTTTTTTGGTGTTGTTAACCTTTTTTTTTTTTTTTGCTGGCTCAGCTCACCCTGAGGGCAGGGCTAGCGGCATGTGGTGCCAGGGACTTAACGGTGGTCACCTGCAGCATCTGCCTAAGCTTGCCTAAGCAGGTGCTTTAGACTGCTGAGCTATCTCACCAGCCCAAGAACTTTTTTCTAAACTGGACAGTTCATGTACCAGCAGCCTGCCCAACGAGGTTAGGATCAATAAGTTCAGGGAACTACACCTTTTTCTAAAAATCACTTAGCAATTTCCAAGCATACAAAACATTAACTACAGCCCCCCTGCTGTACGATAGATTTCCTAACCCTATTCTGCCATCCAACTGAAATTTATATCGTTCGACAGGTATTTCCTCAGTCCTTATGCCCAGTCTCTAGTAACCACTATTCTATTCTGCTTGTGGAGTTTGATGCTTTTCTGTTAGTATGTACATTTGCAGTACACAATGTTTACATTCCTTGTGTGGGGTTTGTACACATCCACAATACTTTGCAATTCCTTTCTTCATCCCCTTTCCCTCCACCCTCATCTATTGATCCCTTTCCCATTGGAACAAAAATCTATCTTCCTATTGCCAATTATCCTTTGTTCTGTGTTTGGGTCTCTCATATAAGGAAAACCATGCAGTATTTAATTATCAACATTCTGAGCATATTCTAACAAGGATTTTGAAATGATTAAAAGTTGGAGTTCTGTAACAAGGCCTCAGCTGTTTTGAGAAATTGTATTTGGGCAGAAGAGCTTGTTTTCAGATTATTTTGAAGAATGTTATTTCTTAATTTGCTCCACTCTGAAAAAATAAAACTAATGCACTGAGATGACCACAGTGGTTCAGAGAAAAGGAGATTTATTATGCAAAAGAGGAGCCAGAGGAACTGGATTCTGGTCTCTCCTCTGCCAAAAGCCTGTTGGGCAATCCTGACTTTGCATTAGTTGCCTTCTTAAAAAACAAAATTAGCCTTGTTAATCCCTAAAGTCCTTCCTGGTTTTAATATTCAAGCACTGAGTACATGAGGAAAGGCTACTGGGAAAGAAAAGGTGAATCATGTAACATACAAGCATCACCCTTTCATTCATTCAACAAATATTTGGTAAGGCTTCTTCTGAGCCAGTCTGTTCGGTTCTGAGAATCTTGTGTGTTAAAGAGCTCTTGCCTGCATGGAACTTGCTCTTTAGAAAGAAATCTGGCAACAACCAAGCAAACCAGCCAGATAAGGAAACAAGGATACTGAGAATTGTAGGAAAGACATCTTTTTAAAAAATAAGATAGGTAGGGAAATGCCACCTGTGGAGGAGTTGTCTTTGAAACTAAGTCATTAAAGTCATATGGAAAAGTAGAGCCAGTAATCCTAGCACTCAGGAGGGTGAGGCAAGAGGATCACTATGAACTCAAGGCCAGCCTGGGCTACATAGTTGAGACCCTGTCTCAACTAAAATAACAACTAGTGAAGAAAAGGTGGAAAGCTTAGAGAACTGGAGAACCTGAAAAAACTAAAACAAAAATAATTATTGGAGTGATACAAGATTTGAAGAGGTAGGTGGGACCAGCACATGTAGTCTTATAAGCCATTGTAAGAAATCTGGGCTCCTTCTTAAGGTTGGTGGTGAAGTCACAGAAGGGCTTTAAGTAGGTCAGCAACATTTACTGCTGTGTAGCAACTAGATTAGAGAGGGACAGGATGAGTAAGGAAATATTTAGGTTGTCGAGAAATACAGGCTAGTATGATGGTGGCTTGACTAAGATCTTGAGACTAAAAGGGAGAGATCTCGATTTGCAGAGATAGGATCAGTAAAGCTTTTAATGGATTAGATCTACATATGTGAGAAGTCAGTGAATCAAGGTTGAAAGCCAGAGTGCCAAGTTTAGAATTTTGGAACAATGTTTAGGATGGGGGATAACAGAGCTCAGTTTGCACTGTTTGTGACATGGCTAAGATATCCTAATCAAGCACATAACTGTTCTGTCTTGCTCATGTGTATTCTGCTTTTGATCACAGTAATTATATGGGTTTTCTTACCCAATAATTCTTTTTTCTTTCAGTGCTGAGGATTAAACACAAGGCCTGTGCTGCAAGTCCAGGCCTAAGAACTAAAGCTAATCAAAATATACAGTTAAGCATTTAAATGTACAAATACAGTAAAAGATGTTGCCATTAATTCCACTCAAAATCTTCCCCTATACTTTGAACACTTATCACTCTAGTTCTGGCATTTCTCTTTTGTAGAGGATGTGATAAAAAAAACAAACACAAAAACAAAAAATGGTAATGCTGCTGCTAAGTACCAGCCTAAGGAAAGGCAGGCTAGTAAAAACCGGTGTGTCTTTATCCACTTTATTCACTGGATCTGGAATCGTGCAACTTCTGGTTCTACCTGAGAGTCAAAATACCTTGAAAGGTCAACACTTTGAATCAGTTCTGGACATTGGAGACAGCTGTAACAGCACTACTAAAGACATGGGGGGACTTCCAGAACTGCGTCACAAACTGGCAAGAGCAGTTGGACAATTGTACTCCAAGTGAACATTCTGAGGATGAGCAACAGCAATGTGTCTTTTACTGCAATAGGTTATTTTGGGTTAGTTCACTTTGCAGTCTGCTGGGATTTTTTTTTTTTTTCTCTCTAGATTGTGTTTAGACTGAGAATAGCATGAAAGCCAACCCACAAGATTGCATTATATACTTTGCAATTTACCACAAAAAAACTCACTGACACTCAGTAGTTGGGGAAATTTTATCCATTTGCCTTTAAAAGATAGCACTAAACTAGAGCATTTTCTGAGAGACTCTCAAACTAGAGTGGAATTCTCATATTGTTATGGTCCTCTCCTACCCCTTCCCCCTTGTCTTTTGTCTCTCCATAAACTAATTTAGAAAATATGGAAAAAGTTACAGAAACTTAACTGGCAACAATCCACAAATCTGCTTCTACTTCTGAGAGTCAACACTTTACATAGGCAGTGGTATTAAAAATGAATTGTTTGAGCCCGGTGTGATGAAACACTTCTGTAATCCAGGCACTAGGGAGGCTGAGGCAGGAGGATCACTGTGAGCTCCAGACCAGCCTGTGCTATACAGAGTCCAAGGCCAGCATGCATTACATAAGGAGACCCTGTTTCAAAAAACAGATCATTTGACATTTCTACTGTTTGAGTATATTCTATCTTGCTTAGTAACAATTTTGTGTCAAGCATGTAGACATCTTAGTTTGGTTTTAAGGGAACCAGCAAAACAAAAACCCCCCCAGCCCCCAAATTCACCAGGTAGCCGTCTTGCTAATTATATATAGCCAATTTTCCTCAGACTTGTTCCTGCAAAGCCTCTTCAGAATGGCCGGCACAGGTGAGTGCATGCTAATGCTTCTCTGCTTCCCTTAAAGCAGTGCACAGCCAAGCTTGAAAAATCTTTAAGAGTTGAGGAGTCCTAGAGACGTATTTCCCCATTTAGCTTGGCACGCTGTGCTATAATAAAGTGCTTATTTTTCAGCTGAGTAATTGTTACACAGGGAGATGTAACAGAGAAGACACTCTGCCTGTAATTGCTTGCATAAGAAACACATCAGAAAGCAAAGAATACAATTTAATAAACATGAACCCAAGTTTTCTTCTTCCTATGTTCAGTAACAGCTACTGGAAACACTTTCCAGGCTGAACTATGTGAACAAACATATTGTAAAGCTCTTTATCATCTAGGGTATCTACAGTGAGGTCACATGATATTATGATAGAGAAGATAAGCCTACACAATCCTCTTCTATTTCTCATCAACACTATCATTAGTCCATAAAGAAATAGAGGAGAATAACAATTTGTAGAAGTTCTCTTCCAATTCCAATGATTTCCACTGGTAATAGAACTGAAATGCTAACACTTGGCAGCTGTACTGAAAAACATTTCAGGTTGGACAGTTGAGATAAAATCATGACTAAACACTTGCCAAATCCACCCTCATTTACCTAGTCTCATCATTACCTCCCCCAATAATTTCTCAAATGAAAAAATGAGTCTAACCCAAATTGAAAGTATAAGAGCTAAAAAAAATCAGAACGAATTAGCCAAGGCTTGAACCCTGAGCTACAGGCCAGAAACACTTGCTCCCTATCTTCTATTCTCCCAATGAGTAGCAGATGTGCCCTTGTCAACCAACTAGGCAGAAATTGATGGCAGGGACAAAATGTCTTGGAAAACTGCTTAGAGCAGCAAATCCTGGAGCAATTGCTGTATCAGTACTAAACCACAATGCCTCAGAACCAACCACATCAACCACACCCTCATCCGTCCTGGATACGCCTTTCAGTTTATTGCATGTTACCAAAAATTAAAGTCTTATGTTTGGCAAATTATAAATCATTTGCTTCCTCTTCTAGAATGTTCAACTTTCATGTATTAGAAATCCCTACTTATATCCCCTACTTGGGATATTTGATAGACAAGGTAGGATGGCTATTATAAAAATACATTTGAAAATGCTAAGTTATACCCAATTTTAAACAAATTCCTTTACTAAAGATTTCTTAGGGCTGGGAATATGGCTCAGTGGCACAACACCTGCTGGCAAGCATAAGGTCTGGAATTTGATTCCCAATGCCAAAACGGACTCCTTAGACCTTTTCTTTTTCCTCCTAAGAATTGAACCCAGGACTCTGCACATGCTAAATATGCATTTTATCACTGAGCTGCCTCCACATCCTCTACTGATCTTTTAAATATGCATTATCATGAATCTGCATAGGGGTAGAAAAATAAAGTGTACAGCGTATGTACAGCTTATCTGTATATGGAATTCTCTTCACGGAACATCTCTTACTATAAGGGTTTCTCAGAACACACAGGGACACATTTGTTTAGGTACATACTGACTTTTAGAGACTAGCTTGGTTCTTGCCTTTGTAACACTGATTCAGGTTCTAAAATACTCATGTTCTGGGTCTAACTTGAAACAGTCCACTTAGAAACAAACTTGTGCAATACAACCAAATCATGCATTCAGAAATCTGTAGCCACTGAGCATTTGGTGCATCTGATTTTCTTAATTGCCACATAAATCCTCAACAAAATTTTAAGTTTTCAAATTAAAAAAAAAAAAAAAAAACCCTAGGGGGCCAGGGAGATAGCTCAGTGGACTAAGTGCTTCCCTGGCAAGTGCAGGGTCCTGAGTTCAATCCCCAGTACCGCAAAAAACAAACAAAGCCTAAATACTTAGAAAACTATTTCTCCTAAAGCATATAGTATATACCAAAATCCAAATAAGATTTATTTGTAAGGTGCAATTTATGAAATGAATTTTCTACATCTGAGAAAGCATGAAAAGATTATGGAGTTTAGCTAGATCTGGATTTAAATCCTGTCATGCAGCAGGTATGAAACAATGAACCCAAAGAAGTTGGCCAGGAGCATTTCCCTCCTTTATAAAGTATAGAGAAGAACGACTGTTTTATAAGTCTTAGATATAAGGGACTGGACAGGAACAAATAGGATCTCAAAAAATGGCAGCTTTTTTTAATAATTTTTACTATAACCAAGGAAACTACAGTATAAACCAAGATCCACCCTAGTGTTAACATTTGGCTGGTGGAATATGATCCTGAGTTAGATGACTCATGAGAAAATAAAATCCACACACAGGCTAATGTCATACTTACTTCACTATATAATATGTGAAGTAAACACTAACTTAAATAGAAAAATATAAAAGAAAGTTTAATGGAAAATGACATTTAGTTTTAATTTTTAACTTAAAAGTTCTTACTTTAACAACCCACGTATGCTACTATTTTCAGATTTTAAAGAGCCATCCCTGATGAACTTTAGATAAGAAATGAACAGATAAGTGACACTGGAGTTAAGCACAGGAGAACAATAATGAATAAATGCCTGGAAGTAAACTCTACAGTGGCTACCACCAAATATTCATAGATAACTTTCTCCAAAGGAAATACCTATGTTGAATCATAAAACAGCAGCTGCTGCTCCTGCTGTTTCTTTTTGTGGCATGGGGCTGGACGCAGGATCCAACGAATGCTGGGCAAAGCCCCTGCCTGAGACTATAGTTCCAGTTTGTAACGGTTTATTTTTTACTAGTCCAAAATTTGCTGGAACATTTTATTCAGTTGTACCTGACTACCCAAAATCTTACCAAGCTTGCTATTTGGCATAAATCTGAGATAATCATCTACTTTCTGAAACCAGAAATGAGTTTGCTTCTGATTTACAATTCAAGAAAGAACAATCTTTAAAAAGTTTTAAGAAATAGTTTATAGAAATCACTAAAAGAATCAGTTGTTTAAGTCAGTTCTGCACTATACAGCAACTGCTTCTACAAATAAAAGTATGTGGAAGTTGGACATAGTGGCACATACCTGTAATACCAACTACTGGGGAAGCTGAGGCAAGAGGATCACAAGAGTTTGAGGGCAGCCTGGGAAACTTAGTGAGGCACTGCAGAAAGACAGAGACAGAGAGAGAGACAGAGAGAGAGACAGAGACAGAGAGAGAGAGGTGGGGGAGGCAGGTAGGTTGGTAGGAAGGAATAAAGGGTGGGTTTGGGATGTAGCTCAGTGCTTGCCTAATATGCATGGAGCTGTAGACTCAATCCCCAACATAATACAGGCAAAAAATGCACGAGTATTTTCTAAAAATTGAAAAAGAGAAAACCAAAAACAGAGCCTCTGTGAACACACACATAATTTTAAGTTCAACAACCCCCCAAGTAGGCTTAATTCAGAAGGCAGTTCGGTTATAATATTATATCTATAGTTCAGAGATACTGACTAGATACCATTTTTAAAAAAGTATTGAAAATAATATATTCTTCTAACAGGAAGTATTCTCCCACTTTTTATTTATTTCAACATACTGATATTTCCATAAACTTGCAAGTGGAAGATCAGTTCTTCAATAAAAGCCTTTTCGTATGTATGTATGTATGT
>PVKN010025162.1:0-14216 GCA_004027915.1 Capromys pilorides | reverse complement strand
AAATCCAGGTGGAGAGATAGAATGCATCATAAAATAGAAAAACTAGAGGAAAGTGGTAAATACCTAACAGGCTGACAAGAGGCAGTTTTTCAATTCCATGTGAAGAGCCAGAGCAGTATGGAGGTTTTCATCTGTTACTCAACATTCTAAGGAAAACAGTAGAAGTTAATTGTCCCTTACAAATATGGAAGCCAAGACCCAAAGAGGTGACATGAGTTGCCAGAGATGGCCCAGAGAACAGCGCAGCCAAGATCAGAAACCAGTTTCCCAGCATTATTAGCCCATGACGCCCCTGAGCTCATGAGTTAGAGCTTGATGTCAGGAGCATGTCCAAAGAGTACTGGGTGATACCATGGCATGCTGCTAACAAGGTCATCCTAGCTCATGATGACTGAGCCAGCCTTGAAGCTGCACTCCTACTCTGATTCTAGGGACCCTGTGTATATTCGGGACTCCCAAACATTTTGTCTGAATACTTCCAAAAGAATTTGCATAGGTTGATATAATATACCCTGATCCTACACATACCTTGATACACTACAAACACTAATATCTTAAAATAAAACATGAATATCACTCTTTCAAATATTTGCAGTGAGTTATAACAATTTGAAATCAATCACTGCTTACTAAAAAAAAAAAACTCACAACCGATGAAGTCAAATCTTAAAACACTTCTCTACCTGAAACTATCTTTTCATTCTACTTCTCCATAGAATTTTTATTAATGCAGTATACTATGTTTGCAAAGTTTTAGTCATTAGCTTTTTATACTTTGCTGCAGCAAAAGACATATTTGTGTGCATAAATTGACACTGTTTAGAAAAGTGTGCAAAAACTTTAAGTGACCTTAAAGTTGTATTAATAAAAAGAATTCTGAGTTGGCTAAATGTAATTTTGAGCATCTAACTGGTCAATGAGTGGATGATAATTATTAAGCGAGAGGTACATTTCTCTTGGATCAATTTCTTCCCATGAAGGAGGGAAGGGACTTAGGAGACCTCCTGGACAGTACAATTTGGAATGCTCTGTTGATTTGATGCCCTCAAGGTCCCACCCTGGAGAAGAACCTTGAAAGAATCAGGAGGGTGGTGGCAGACCTTGCTACTACAAATAGGAGAAAGATTAGGCTTGGTAGGAACCAGTAAAGCCTGTTCTTAGGAACTGTGATGGAGAAAAGCCACAGAAGGAAGTTGAAGATGTGGACGTGGATTTCCTGACAACCCGCCCCAGTGTCATATGCCATGGAATGTATCTGTGAACCCCAGGGCAGCTGTCTTCCTGTTTTAACACTTTGTTAAAATGTAAAGTGGTAGATACACAGAAGCATTATTAAGAACTAATTTGGCATGAACATCTCCAATACTAAAGTGCCAAGAAAAACAGCTAGGAAGGATCTCATATCTGAGGGGGGCAAATAACCAAAGAAATACAGAAACCCTAATTTAGCATTAATTCTCTTTATGAATGCTTCTACCCAGGAGGACACAAGATATTAGAGTCCACCATGGAAACAACAGTATCACTTCCTAGAGCCATGCCCTGCAGTTTCACAGTCACAGGAGCCTGTGTCCGCTATCTCACAGTATCACCTTCACCATTCCTGTTGTATCTACTGATGTGTTATGTTTCCTTCTTTACTCAGTTGTTTAAAACATGTTTGTTTATAAAACCAAACTCTATCACTGCATAAATTAAAAACTAGTATTAGGTGTCACAGGTAGCAACCATAAATTTTCAAGGTTGCTTATAAGTGACCAGCAGTGTGTGGGCCCTTGTGAACACTGGCCAGGGATGTTCACACTCCGCAAAGCACCTAGAGCTTGGCAGACCTGTTGCATAGCAGGCCCTGGGATGCTGGGTGCAAGATGTTCATAGTGTTTAGAGGAGCCTCAAAGAGCTCGGCACACCCTTAATTACAGGGAAGCAATATTTCTTGTTCTTCTTCTTTTTTTTTAAATGTATTTAGTACAGGGTCTACAGGGTCTCACTACACAGATGAAACTTGCAGTGATCCTCCTGTTTTCAGCCTCCCAAGCATTAGGATTACAGGTGTGTGCCACCACACCCAGTCTTATTGCACCCCCAGTGCACCCCAGCAGGGCCAGAATGGTACACTGGGGATCAAACCCCTATCCCTGCACCTGTCTAAGTAGGCTCTGTAGTCTGCTGAGCTATCTGGCCAGCTTGGAAGCAATATTTCTTAACCCTGAGCCAGATCTGCAATGCTGGGGACTCCAGGATGTTTCACAGACTAAGTATGCATCTGGCTAAATTTCGTGCGTCTCCAGGCCAAAGCAATTCCATTAGTCTCCTCAAGGTCACATGGCACTCCAGTGTCATTAATAGAATAAAAGACAGGAAGAGCAACTGCTGACCCATATACATTTGTAATGCAGGGAGTGCTTCAACACAAGCTACTGTAGCTGAGAATATCATCACTAGCCATCTTACAACGCTGGATTAATGGTGTGTAAACACTGTCAATTAAATAATGTCTAAGATAAATAACAAACTACAGGAAGGTGTACAAGCATCTCCTAAACATGCCAAAATAACCAGAGACCTTTCTGGCTATCCAAAGAACTCAACTAGTCCATCTCTATCGATGCTATATTCCTGAGACATTATTTGCTAGATATTTCAATGCTGGAAGCTGAATTTCTATTAACTCTTATTAATGTTTGTTGTTTTTAAGATAATATATAATCAAGAAACTTAATGAAGTTGAGTCTCTTTGCATCAGTAATTCCATTTCCAGGAATTTATTCCAAGAAAACAAATCAGACCCATGAAGGGATTTATGTGAAAAGATGTTCAGAACAATGTTCTTTGTAAGGACAAAATATGCCATGATCTACAAAATGAGCAGGGAGAAGTGGTTCATAACAAAACATAATACTATTTTACAAAGCAAAACCAAATGAGAACACAGTTATAATATTATAGTATGGAAAAAGTGAATCACTACAGCACAGGCAGTATTACCTCAATTTCATTTTTTAAATTTAAGTGTACAGAACAATGTTGAAGGTAAATACACCAGAATGTTTTAGTGATAGGAATAGGAGTTTTTTCATCTATGTATTACTCTATGTTTTCCTAAATTCTATGAAGTAAAATCAGAATCTTTGTGATGAAAACAGAGGCACACACAGTTTTACCCTTTGAGTCAGAAATTCTACTCCTAATAATTTTCCAATAAAACAACATGGAAGGACCGGCCAGATAGCTCAGTGGACTAAAGTGCCTGCTAAGGCAGGTGCAGGGACCAGGGCTGGATCCTTGGAATGTTGTGCTGGCCCTGCACCCAGGTGTGCTGAGACAGCCAATAACACTGGGTGTGGTGGTGCACACCTGTAATCTCAGTGCTTGGCAGGCTGAAAACTGGAAGATCACTAGGAGTCGGATTGTGTAGTGAGACCGTGTAGACCCCATACATTAAAAAAAAGAAAACAGCATGGGTTATGCATGAACATTTATATATTGTCGTCTAGAAATTATCACATTGTTTATAAAAGAAAAAAGATCTAAAATTGTATGAATTATAGAGTGGTTGAACTAGATTATCTTTCATTTTCATTAGACCATATGACACATGTATTGGTAGTTCGGAATTGTTTTTAAGACTGATCTCCATTGCACGACACTGGCAACAGGTTCGGTTATGTAAGACTGCAAAGTAGAGCTGCACGTGACTTGGGCCGCAGAAAGGTATGCGTGCATCAGAAAAGTAGGCAACAGACGGCAGTGCACTAACAGTTGTGATTTACACATGGTGAGCTTGTGGCGGCTGGAAAGGAGAAGTCTGAAGAGGAAAATGAAAACTTCACAAGTAGCATAAAAATTTGAAAAACATAAAAATAATACATGCTTTATGAATGACAGTATGAAATTACTAACAAAGGAAAAGAAAAGAAAAACAATGTCTGCAAACAGAGCACTCTGCTCCGAAGCAACCACTGCTACAGCACTATCCTCCCTTTAATCGTGTGTGTGTGTGTGTGTGTGTGTGTGTGTGTGTCCCTCATGGGCATGTGTAGGGGAGCTGGCTGACATGACACCTCTGTCCACGTGGGTCACACCAGACAAGGGCTTTAAGCTCCCAAAATAAAAGCAGATGATGAACTCAGGGTACGTTTAAAATTCTGTGTGGAGCCTGGCCTAGTGATGCACACCTGTAATCCCAGCACTTGGGAGGCTGAGGCAGGAGGATCAGTGTGTGCTCAAGGCCAGCCTCGACCACAAAGTGAGTTCGAGGTCAGATTGAACTGCATAGTGAATGCCTATCTCAAAAAGACAAACAAAATAAAATAAAATAAAACTGAAAGCAAAAAACAAAACAAAACAAAAATTTCTGTCTACTCTTCTAAGTCAACTGAGAAGAAAGCCAGACTAGATGCCAGCCATCCCTGGAATGAGATTTGTGAGGTCCTGTTCACACAGGCCCGTGCTACTTTATTATGTGCGATCCAGAGCCTCTTTCCCATTGCGTGCTTTGCTGAGAAGCAAGCAATCAACACAGCTTCAGCTAAATAATCAGGGGCCCCTAGTTCACCTGAAAGGAGTCGCTCACAGCTCAGGGCCGCTGAGGCCAGGGGCAGGAGGCTGAGGGCCTCTCCACCTCTCTTCAAGGCCCCAGTGGCAGCTTGACAAGTTTGGAGAAACTTTTTGGAGAATTTTTTTTTCAAGATGGATTTTTGCAAGGCCCATTACCACGTCGAAGAGGGAGGTGGCAGACACAGGACGATGTGAGCTACTGATAGCAAATCCCTCCCGAGGAGGGAAGGGCAGGCAGGGCGGGGAGAGGCAAAGCCACGGGACGCTGCAAAGACCAGATTGCAAAGGAAGGAAGCCTATCGAGCCTCAGCCCTGCGTCAATGAGGTCCTGTGTTCATATCCACCAGGGATTATTTTAGCACTCAGGCCTGAAAGATCATCTCAGGACATTCACTAGACACCCAGGAATAGCTCTTGGCTTGGGTCACAAGACTCGCCACCCAGACTCATCCCTTTCCCTCACGACACAATCCTCCTTTCTATCCAACCTGGGAGAGCAGGTCATCTCGGGGAAAACGCTGACCCTGTGAGAATCCACGCCATGGGCTGTTCAGGTTCAGGGACCGCACTTCATGCAGGAAAGAGTGACAAGAAGGGGCCAATCAATCATTCAGCACTCAGTAAGCCTCTGTTTATAGGACACTGTGCCCAGCAGAGCAGAAACAGAGAGAGTCTGAGACAGCCCTCGGCCCCGTGGCATGAGAAACCCTTGGCGAGGGAGGCATTGGGCCCAACACAGGCCCTTTGAGAGGAGTCAGCTGCAAGGACCCTGCATGCTGCAGGCACACTGGCCAGCGAGGGAAGGAAGCACGCTCTCCGGGCCCTGCACAGACCAAGTGTTGTAATCACGGAGGGAGCGGGGGCAGGGTCCCACAGGGACCATTCCAGCTCTCTGCAGGCCTGAATCCCAACACTGAAAGTGACTTTGTGCCCTGGCCTCCAGCTTGCGGGGGAGGTTGTCGGACCCTCACACAAGGCACACTTGGTCTGAACCAGGTGTGGGGTGCCTCGGGACGGCCAGAGTCCCTCTGCAGCATGGGTTTCTGGTGCTTCCCAGCTCGCTGGCCCTCACTGCCTGTTGTCCACCACCCCTTTACTATGATGTTTACCAAGGACAGAGGTGGTGAAGGGGGAGAGTCGAGAGGAGAAAAAGAAAACTTGCCTGCAGGCCAGTAACATGTGTCCGAGGCCCGCCGTCTCCTGCCAAGTGTTTTGGAATTTCAGCTTTATTTCTCTCCAGGGACCAGTGAGGCTTTTTTAAGTCTGATGTTGTGAAAGATGATTTCCTGGGGACCCTGGGACTTGCGTGCGGCTGCTCTGCAGGGCCTCTGAGACTCTGGAGGCCTGTAGGGTGTGACAGCTGGGGAAGCAATGAAGCGAAGGAGGCAGGGAGGAGGACACGCATGCTGCTAATAAAGTATGCCCAGAGTGGCCTGATGGCAGGGGTTTGGGGACAGAGAAGAACTGTTGGGCAGAAACTTCCCTAAGGCTCCCTGGGTCTAAAGGAAGCTCAACCCATCCCTTAGGTCAGTTGTGCATTTTGTACCTGAGGACACAGCACAACGAAGCCTGGCCCAGTTTTCTATTAAGATGGACTCCTCACAGATGTGAGCAAGGAGGCTTTGTGATACCCTGACTAACTCCAGGGACTATGCGGAGCTTGTTCTTAGAGAGAAGAAGAAAGAGAAGCCAGAGCCAGGGTTGCCTGTGGCTGTGTCTCAGAGAGAAGAGATGCTGGGAGACACTGCCCTGGGGGAGGCCAGCCCTGAGCCCTCATGGGTCCTGCAGTCCTCTCCCCTGGGTAATCTATGGCTGAGGCTCTGGGAAAGTGAAATCTTGTAATAGGTGGAGTCAAGAAAGCTCAGTCCACTATGGCTCCTCCTCCTACATTTTGTTACTCCCTCTAGCCTAAGAAATGAAAGGAAGATGCAAGAAGCTCTTAGCTCAGATCAGAAGGAGTGTGTGGGGCCCAGGGACACCACAGAGCATGAGGAAACTGCTCCTTCTGGTTGGCAGGGCTGTCTCCCTTACCCTCCTGAAAAGGCAACCACAAAGCCTGTGTCAAGCAGCAGGTGTGTGTGTGTGATGAAAATATTACATGGGACACAAGGGCAGCCAGTAGGGATGTGTGCTGATCACAGCTGGACTCAAAAAGCTGAGGGGTGGACAGCGCTATCAGACCTTGTTCCAGATGCTTCATAAGAGACGAGTTCAAATGAAAACCATGGAGCCATAGCTGCATCTAAAACTTGGAACAGAGGAGGACATTAGAAGCATCCTCATGTTGCACTGGAGGGAGGGAAGCAGCCAGGCCAGAATCTCAGTTCAAGTGCCTCTCACAGGCAGATTCCCAGGACCCTTTCCCATACTGAGGCCAGGCCACTGCAGGCAAAAGAATGGAAAGACACCCAGTCAGAAAGGTGCGGCCCAGCTCTACACTGTCGAGTCCTGGAGCCGAGGAGGAGCAGGCTCCACCAAGCTGCCTCTTACTAGCTTCCTCAGGATAGCAGATGCTCCTGGGAGTCAGAGGCCAAAGACAAGGTGCCTTGAGGGAGCTGCACGCTCCAGAGGAACTCAGCTCTGCTGCCCAACACCCCTTGCAAACATGCTCAGACTTTCTAGTAAGCATTGACTCACCCATACTGTGGAGTATCATAATTTGTGCCAAAGGAATGTATAGGCGTGGATTTCACCTCTTTGACTGACCTTTCAAATGGAGGTGAAGACAGAAAGAGGTACCAGCTCTGGAGACTTCCACTGAGGCTTTCAGCATGCCAGTAATGACCAAAGAACAATAGATGTGCCTACCCTGAACCTTTCAGGGTATAAGAAGGACCTACCCGAGTCTTGAGTGGCCTGGGGCCTTCACAAGGGAAGGTGGCCAGGCTCTAAATCAGGGGTCAACCACCACCCTCTTTGTCCCTTTTGTGATTATATTGGGTAGCTAGATTATGGAAGAAGGGTGCAAAAGTTAGAGTTGACCCTTGCCCATGAGGACCCTGCCAAGAAGAAGGGAAGGCAGGACCTGTCTAGACCCAAAAGCCTCGTCTAGCATCTAAAGTACAAAATGCCACAGACAGTGAAAGAAAAGTCCCATGCAGCATGCAGAAATCAGGAAGTCTTCACTCTTGGTACAGAAGGTGGGTGAATAACAAAATCCAATGAGCCAATTATTTGTTGACCTTGTGTCAAGTTCAAATCATAAGCCTGAGATTCTAGTTCATCAACCAAGCTTGGATTGATGTCCCTTTCCCCTCTTAGTTTCTTGGAAAAACAGGTCTCAGTAAAAGCCACATACTATTATTATCCTCCGGAGTAAAGCCAAGAACACAGTTCTGATGTTCCCACCCCCAGCTCTGAGCCAAACCCAAGCATGTACAGGGACCCGCTCCAGCCAAGTGCCAGGCCCAACCAATCCTCAAAGCTCGAGTGGGAAAGCTTTTAATTGGATGCCGCTAGCTCTCAATGGACCCTGAAAATATCCATCACCGGACAATTGTCAGAGTAGCTCACCGCACAGCCCCACACTTGGCATAAACTGAGGCCGGCTGAAGGATACTTGGAAGTTACAATGAAACTGAGAGATAGCATTGCTCCTTCACATCCTCTCTTTCTTTCAAAGCCCAACCCTTCCCTGACCTCCTTGTCCCATGCCTTTTCAGATTCTTTATGTCCAATTGCATCATTGCCCCCATACCCAGACTGGCCAGGGCCTCTGTACTGCCCACAGTGACACTGACCAGGCTGCTGGTGTTCCCGATCTTCACGAACGTGTTGGTTTCCCACAAGCCCTGGACTCCCTATGCAGTCCCTAGCATAGCAGGTTACACAAATAAAGCTTCACTCATGTTGCTTGGTTAAACCCTACAGCCTCCCAACACTTGGGGAGGCTAAGACAAGTGCCTTGAAAACTTTGCAACCCTATCGCGAGACAAAAAATAAAAATAAAGAAGTGAGAATGTGGCTCAGTGTAAGAGCCCTGAGTTCAATTCCTGATACCACAAATCACACACAAACACACACATACACATATGCACACGCGCACACACACACACATACACACACACTATAACCTCTGCTCTTTGTCTTCATCAGGCCATGAAGGGCTCTTTCTGAGACATCTTATGACACGAATGCTATAAAGTCCCAGGTAAGACACGTTGACCCTGGGCAGTACCTCCTGTGTACCCAGGGGGCAGAGACAGATTTGCTGGGGGCTGTGTAATCTGGGCCTTCAGTCCAGCACCACAATGGAAAGACCTGAGGATCCTTTCCTCAGGCAGCACTGAGATACTTCAAGAGCCTCCTGCCACTGGAGCCCCGCATCAACCTTCCTCTGTCACCTTCACTAACCCTTAGATCCTAAAGACTGGCCTTAAGGATTTAAAAGACTACAGAAACTGCCTCCAAATGCCTTTACCTGGGACACCAGGAAAAGGTGCGTAGGAAGCACACCCAATGCACATGGGTGAGTGGGCATGGAAAGGTTCTGCGATGGAAATCTAAAACCCAGAACCGAAAGAAAATCTCACCTGCAGCCATGAAGAGATTCAGTCTGACTCAGAGGCTTGGAAACTGATTTCCAAAACAGCAGGGCAAGTGGGCCTGGAAATTTCGGCTAGGGGACCCTCAACTGAATGTCATCCCACACTCACTCCGGGGTGGGGCGGGGGAAGAGGACATGAAACTAGCCCAGGAAAGAGCATTCTCCCCTCTACCAACTCCACTTGGTATGCTAATGGAATCCTTATTTATAGCCAACAAGTGGGACCTCACTGTATTGACACAAAACAGAGTGGCCTCCGTGAAGTTCCCAAGCATATCTGAAGCTGGTTCTCAACCTCGGCTTTCCCCTGGGCTCTCTTTCATCAACCCACTGCACCTGCCTTGATCTTCTGCTTGTTTCTTTCTTTATTAAATAAATGCCCCTGGAGCAGCTCTAAGGAATAGCCAGCCAGAGTAAACCTAGACTCCAGCCAGAACCAACCTAAGATGCAGACACATGGTGGATGGCCCTGGGGTTGGAGCGGTGCAAGTCCCTGACTCAGGCTCTGCCTGGGTCCAGCTCTGTGCAGTGGGTGAGAAGTCTCACCTTGCAGCCCTGGCAAAAAGCAAGGAAGCTGATCTGTGTGCCATGCTTGCCCCGCACCATGTGTGCCCTTCCTGCGATCCCCATGCATGTTCCCTGAAGCAGCCCCAAAGTCTTCTCTCACAGATATATTCCCCTTCCCCCAAATCCAGTGGCCTATGAACCCCACTTGCCAATCCAAAACCACCTCACTTCCCTGGAGGTAGATGAAATCTTTAGTCACTGGCTGGGCATAGCAAGCCAGAGAGGGCACTGAAGTAAGAGCGCAAAGGTATGACTTTGGTACCTTTTTGTGGCCCTTGAGCATCCTGTATCCAGCAGAGAGGATGCTCTCTAAGCTCAGCTCCAGCAGCAGCATCCCTGAGAGCATCCTCTTTGATTCTAAATAGTCTGAACATCAACTCTGAATCAGCTGCTCGATCACCTACCCGAGAAGGCAGGCAGTGTTTGACATAAACACACCTGCCAGACTTCACTTGCCTACAAGGTGCCCCTCCCAGCCGCATTCCTACTGCCCAAAGCCTAGCCAGGAAGCGAAGTTCAGCTTTGCACTGACCACACCAGTGGTCTTCCAGCTCTGCTGTAATGAGTGGACAAATTCATAAAACCAGGATGGCCTATTAATAACAAAGGCTAGAAGGCTGGCCTGATAGCTTAGCGGACTAACGTGCCTGCTTAGGCAGAGCACAGCCGCAGGGTTCAATCCCGCAGTGCAATGCAGTGCCGGCTCCACCCCCAGGGAGCACTGAGATGGCAATTGAGACTAGGCATGGTGGAGCACGCCTGTAATCCCAGCACTTGGGAGGCTAAAAACAGGAGGATCACTATGAGTCCGATCAATGTAGTGAGACCCCGTAGAAATACAGAAAAAATAAAAACGATACTAAATACAGAAAAAATAAAAACAAAATAGGATAAAATTTAGAAATAACAAAAGCTAGTGTTTGCTGAACCTATGTATGCTCAAGACACTACCAATGCCTTAAATTCATTCTTTTGTCACAATCGTTAGCACAGTCCTATGAGGGGAGACTTATAGTTGCTCCATTTTACAGAAGAGTAAACTGAGGCTTACTGGCATTAGAGAACTTTCTCCGGGTCACGTCGCCCTTACGGGTGGCAGGGGGATGTAAAACCAAGCCTACCGCCAGCCCTAGCAAGAACCCAACTCACCTGATAGGAAAGGCCGTCCTTCCGGGGCTTGAGGCCGATCTCCTCCATGGATGGGGTGCTCATCATCACCTCAGTCATCTCGGCTGATCTCAGATAGTCAGAGCTGCCAAGAAACCCAGAGCAAAATCAACAGGCACAGGTCCTCACGCACTGCTCCTTGTGGGGGCGTTGCAGCGGGGAGAGCAGGGCGGGTCTGGATGGAGACAGGACGCATGCGCGGGGCAAGGACCCCCCGTGCCCAGACATGCACACTCACACCCAGGGGAAACACCCCACGGCCCACCCCAGTGCCCCGACCAAGCCCTCTGTCTGCAGCCCAGCTGTGCCTCCTGACCCTGTACTCTACAACCCCTTGGATGCAAGATGACCCTGTTTTTTCTTCTACAGGTCAGAACTAGAAAAAAAGATGGTAGTGGGTAGCTGAACCCACGTGTCTATATTCATGCCAACTCAGTCAGGTCTCCTTTCCACCTCTCCACCTAAGAATACAAGTAATCCTCTCATGAATTTCCAAAGAGGAACTGCATATTATTATTACATAATAAGAATTGCAGGCAAAGCTTCAGGGAGACAAAGCCCAAGTCCTGCTGCTTTCCTAAATGTCTGTCTGTCTGCTGCTCCTTATGGCAAAATGTCCCACTTAAAGCCCTAAGGGTTCAGCTTTTCTGCAAGCTTCACATCTGCCATCCAACCCCCTTCTCCAGCCCCAGCCCCAGCCGCAGCAGCAGCTGCAAGCTCACAGCTTGAAAAACATCCCGTGGATTAAAGCCTTAAGGATACCCGGACACTGATTGCAAAGGAAATTTCCAGAGGGGCCAAACTGGCCCACCAAAGGCTGACATGTGAAAGTGCTTTGTACTCGCTAAGCAGGACACAAACGTTCCATTATCCTGCAAAGCCATCGGCATGTTCAGGGTCCTGGGATGGCAAACACATACCAAATCCAGGTACTAACTACATACCACCCAGGATTTTCACATTGCGTTTGTGTGCGCAGTTAAAAAACAATAATAATAAGGAAGAAGGAAAGTAAGGCAGGCTTGAAAGACATTATCTAAGGCAACAGGAATGCCAGAAGCCTCTTCATTTCTTTATTACTACAGAGAAGATGGCATTGTATTTGGATACAGAAACAGTAGGCTCTGGTTCAGGACGTGCCCCTCAAGAGCTGCTGCATAGTCTTAAACAAGTCATACAACCCCTCTGAGCCACAGGTGCCCTGTTTGTCACTAAGATGCTAACAATGCACCTCGAACAGTTATGTGGATGGCTAGTGGCTAGAAGTGTTGCCAACTATGAAATTCTGATCAATAAAATATTGCTAAATCTTAATTCGCCCCCAAGGGGCTCTAACGTCCACCTCGCTAAGTTTTAAGGGCCGAGACTCAAAGCTTCCAGCAGCTGTCAAAGCCTGAGCCTTAAGGCACCTGGCTGCTTCACATCGCAGAGAGAGATGGAGATGCTCAGAAAAGAAAACAGAAGAGCCTCCGGGGTGGGGGGATTTTTATTTTGTTTTGAGATTTCAGAGCCAGGCTGGGATGCAAGAGCGGACTAAGGAAAAAGATGCTGCCCTGTGGGTCAAGCTTGGGTTCAGGACCTCTAGGGCAGTTCCCTCCAGAGCAGTCAACCCACTCCACAGAAAGGGACTAGAGGAACACACAGAAGGCTCTCCAAGGTCTGCGCCTCATAGAGGAGCGTTGTGTCCTCGCTGGGGGCTGTGGCGCGGGTCCAAAAAGTTGAAGATTGAAAAGCATGAACTTTCCAGTTCCCAGGTTTGAGACCGCTCCGCTGAAACCTCGCTTTCTGCCTGGCTCGGTGCCTGCCAGGATCAGGGACCGAGCTCCACCTCGCCACACCTGGAGGCACGCTCAAGCCGCTCCTCCTCTAGCCCCAGCTCAGGAAGGAAGAAACAGCCAGCGCGCGAGTCCCAGCAGACAGGGGCCTCTCCCTGCATCCTTCCCGAGCAGGAGCAAACCTCTGCCTCCTCCAGCAGGGTCCGGGCTCCCTGTTCCTCCACACCGCGAGGGCGGCTCCTTCCCAGCCCTGGAGCCCACAAAGGCGCGGCGGTGTTAGGGGCTTTGAAGAGGGCAGGGTTCGAGAGGTTGAAGCCTGTGCCCTGCTGTCTGTGGTTTAGGTGTAGAAGAGAGCTCCTTCCTCTCACCCCCAGAGCTTTGCAAAAGCCGGGGCTGCACCAGCTCCACCGCCACCCCACCCCCCTCTTGTCCCCCAGCAACCGGCCTCGACGCCAGACTTGCAAGCAAACAAAAAGGGGAGGGGTTCGAAGAGAGCCGGAGCCCCCACCGCCAGGCAGGGCGTGCTTCTCCTGCAGCCCTCGGCATTCAGGTCTGCCTTAGGGGCGTTGGGGCGCCCCCGGCTCTCTCCCTGTGGCCGCCGCGTACAAAGCCTGCAGCCGTCTCTTCAGGAGAGGTTCGGAGTTCACTTCCTTTGTCTGGATGCTCTCAGCACCACTTCCCTCCACCCCCCACCTTTGCAACCTTGACGTTGACTCCTAGCAGGGGCTCGGGCGGCGTCGGGGCAGGGCCGGGAGCCTGCGCCTTCAGATGCCTCGCGCCCGGAGCCGGCACAAGCCTACCGGAGCCCCACAGCTCCGTCTGCTAGAGGGGCGCCCGCGCGGGCTCCGGATACTCACCAGTGAATAGGGAAATATACAGACATGAAGTCCTAGAGAAAGGAGGCTGACCCACGCCCTTGTGATTTGGAAAGGGTCACTGCGTCCCGAGCGAAGATGGCACGGGTGACGGGCGTTCGCGGGTCCGCCTTCCAGTGACGGCCCCGCAGCCAGAGGCGTCGGACTGCAGACGGCGCGCCCCACTCTCCGCCGAGCTCGCGGTTCCACAAAGAGCCGGGGAAGCCGTATTTATACGGCCGGGGGCGGGGCTTGGTCCCGAAAGGTCCCGCCCCCTCTCACCCACTCCTGGAATAACGTCACCAAAATCATGAATGGCCTCGGTGCTCGCAGCTCCAGCAGGCGGCGGCTCGGGGGCGCGCTGGGATCTGCGCCCAGAGAGCCTGGTTTGCTGCAGCTCAGGGCCGGCCCCTTCCCCACGACTCACACACACGCACACACGCGCGCGCCAGGGCCGGAGTTCAATGTCAGCGCCGCTTCCTGCTCGCAAACGCCTTGGCTTCCGCAGCCCCCTCCCTGCGCACTCGCGGGGACTCCAAGGCTGCTGCGGTAGGAGTGAGGAGGGCGCCGGGCCCACGCAGGACGTGACCACCAGGCGTAGGGTGGGCCGGGGGAGGGCTCACTTCCTCTACGCAGGCCACTCTGCGCCGCGCCCTGCCAAGCACCCACTGGCTCCCAGCCCGTACCTCTAGACCCCTCGGCTGTGGTCAACACTAAATTAATTAGGCTTTTGCCTCAGAATCCTCG
>PVKN010025161.1:0-14214 GCA_004027915.1 Capromys pilorides | reverse complement strand
AATTTTTGGGTGATGCGAAATTTCTGGAAATTCCATACTTAATTCTCAAGAAATCATCATTGTTTTTCACTAAGGATATTTTCAGCTGCTAAATTTGTGTGAATTTATTACACAAAACTATAAGACAAATATACCTTTATTTAATCTAATAGATTTTTAATTTACATTCCTATTGCTAAATAATAAAAGAATAGAATTGCTATTTCTTACCTTACTTGAAACATAGTAGCAAGTGCTTAGTACCTTCCCAACAAAGTAAGTGTAGCTTGTAGCCTTCTCTGAATTTCCACCAACACTGTATCAGTACAGCTCCCCGCTTCCCAGACTACAAGGTCTGGGAAGTGTGGACAAATCCTGTGGACAAATATTGGTTAAATAACTAACCAATATTTCCACTTCTGTATCTGCACATAGCAGATCCCTAGAGTTAAAGTATTTTTCTTTCCTGGTCAACATTTTGTTTTCCTTGGAATAAATGATTCAAAGTCTCAGCTTTCCATTTATCTAGTTCTCTATGTCCTTATTACTATTTCAACACCAAGCATTACCAGTTGTTAAAATACCCTGGCAAGACTTCCAGACACGGGGCTGGAGAGATATCTCAGTAGAATAAACACTTGCCCGGCAAGCACAAGGGCCTGTGTTCAATCTCTAGTTCCAAAAAAGAAAGACTTCCAGACATACCAAGTATTCCATTGGATTTAATAGCTTGCACAAGTTTCTCTCAGAGGTATCTGACCTGCTCTACACTGACTGGCCTTCACCCAGTTTCCCAGTGACATCCTGGCTTTCCTGCCCCTGTGAATCTTCCCTGCTGGGCCTCTCATTTTCTGTGTCACCTGTATGTCCCACCTACCTGCTCTACCCTCCTCTGTGGTGCAGGGCACCCTCTAGCAGCTCCCAAGAAGAGGCCCCTGGAGGTGAATCTTTAACACCAGCCCTGTTTAAAAAATACATTTATTTTGCCTTCACATTTGGCTTAGAGTTTGCCAATGAATCCTAAAATGGAAATTATTTCCCCTCCAAATTTTTTTTGCAATCTAGTGTCACTGTTGGGAAAGCAGAAGTCTCATCTTCTATGTGAGGTTTATCGTTTTCCTCAGGATGCCTCCGGATTCATCTCTTCTCCCCCAGTAGTCTGTGGTGTCATGAGGTGTGGTAGGCATCCTATTTCATCCTTATCCACTCTGGTTGGCAGTCAGTGAGCCCCTTCAATTAGTAAAGTCAGAGCCAGCTGTGGTATTGTGCCCGTAGGCTAAGCCAACAGGAAGCCGAGGCAGGAGAATTGCCTAGGGGTTTGAGAGTAGCCTGGACAACACAGGTGTCTTAGTTACTTTTCTCTGTTGTTGCTGGGACAAATACCCAATACACAAGCTTAGGGAAGGAAAGATTTATTTAGCTCACAGTTACTGGAGGTTTCATAATTTAAAGCAGCCTGAATTAAAAAGCAAGACCTCGAGACTATGCCACCGTGTCCAGGATGACTCACTCCATACCTCCAAGAGAGACCTCTGCCTACGGGAGAGGTGCTCTGACAGCACGTACTGTCAGTTTAATGGTTCGCACCTCTCTTGGCCACGTCCCTCAAGCCCCGCCCTGGTCCTCTGGCCTCGATCCTTGAGCCGTACACTTGACAGCCCCATCATTTACATGAGGCTTTGGGGAGACAACTAGATACAAACCATAACATTCCGCCCTTGGACCCTCAAAGTCTCATGTACATCCCTTTTGGCAGAAGGCATTTTAGTCCATCTCTAAGAGTCCCCAAAGTCCCAACAGTTTCAGCATTGCTGAAAAGTCCAAGTCCCAAGTTTCCTCCAAGATCCAAGGCAAACTCTCAATTGCGAACACCTATACAAATGAAAAATTAAATACATTGAACATTCAAAGGCACAAAATAAACATTGCCATTCCAAAAGTTATACACAGGAAGATGCAAACCACTGGCGTCAAAACAGGTCCAAAATCCAGCAGGGAAAACGTTGAGTCCTATAGTTCCATGTGGAACATCCAAAGCAATCTGTGGCAAATTGTAAGCTCCATGTGGCTCCACTCTTAGGACATTTCTGGTGGTTGCAGCTCCCATGGCTTCTCTCTTAGGCTGGCTTTGCTCCCTCTTTGCAGTTTTCCTTTGATGATCCACATTCCTGGCTTTTCCAAACTTCTGTGTTTTCCACAGAATAGGCTTCTCACTCACAGCTTTACACACTGCCCTCTCAGGGCACACTGCCTGGCCTCCCAGGACTTCTTCTGAAATCAAGGTGGAAGCCTTCTTAACCTCAGAACTCTTGCATTCTGTATGGAACTAAAACTAATGCCATGTGGATGATGCCAAGGGCTGCTGCCAGCTGGAGCAGTAGCCAGGCTTTCCTCTCTCTTGGCTGCAGGGGTCGAGTGCCTGGATTTCTGAGCACTCTGACTCTGATTCCAAGAAACAAATTCTATATACTGGTGCCATTCTGGAACCTGGTATGGCCACTGCCTCCATTTTGGAACCTGGTGTGACCACTGCCTCCATTCCGAAACATGGGGCTCTGTGGACTTCTCCACAGAGCAAAGTTTCTCACCCTTGTGATTCTGAGGCTGCAAAGGGCAAGAACCTGCCACCTCTTGTGATGCCCTCAGGACACCTTTTCTATTCTTCTGTTCCTCCTGAGCAATGGAGATCTCAGCTCTATCTTTGCAGTCCACAGCCTTCCTGGTGCTTTCTTTCTGGCCAAACTCACAACATTTTAAATCATTCTGCTGGATTTTTGCTCTTAATTCTCAACATATATTTGACTAAGAACCCTTTTATGGTTTCTGTATAGGTGTCCTCCCAAAGCCTCTTGAAGTCATGGGGCAGCTTCTGGAATTTGTAATCGATTATTGTGGAAATGGGTGCTGTACCTGCTCTGGGGCAGGTGATTTGCATTTCAGTGTAAGGTAGGAAGAGAAGTTAGCTGCTTAAGCTGCTGCTACCTCTCTCCCTGTGCTCTTGCTCTTAGCTGCCGCCATGAAAGGTTGGCCTCTCCCTTGTGCCACTCTGCCTTGGAGCCAGCTGAATTTGGACTGAAAGCTCCAGTGACTGTGAGCTAAATAAACCTTTCTTTCCCTCATTTTGAGTGCCAGGTATTTGTCCCAGCAATGAGAGAAGAATAACTAAGACAAACACCCAGCAATAACCATTCCACTGCCCCAATATTTGACTGCTTTGAGATTTCCTTTGAAAGCTTAATTAGTCCTCCATGTTTAAGTTCAGTCTCAGGCTGTCTCTGGGCATGGGCAAAATTCTGCCAAATTTTTTGCCAAGTCAAAACACAAATGATCTGGAATTCAATAGCCAACGTAGTTCTTCTTTCTAGCAGAAACCTCCCAAGCCTCGTCTTTATAGGTTTGCTTTCTATCAATCTTCTGGTCTGAGCTCTAATCAGAACCTCCAATACAGAAGTGCCAAAGTTCATGGAGGTTTCATAATTTAAAGCAGTCTGAATTACATAGCAAGACCTCAAGACTACCCCACCATGTCTGAGATGATTCGCTCCATATCTCCCAGGGAGACCTCCACCTGGGGGAGAGGTGCTCTAACAGTTCGCATCTCTCTTGGTCACGCACCCCAAGCCCCACCCTGGTCCTTTGGCCCTGCCCCTGGAGCTGCGCTCTTGGTAGTCCCATGATTTACATGAGGCTTTGGGGGGACAACTAGATACAAACCATAACAACAAGCAAGCCCCATTTAAAAAAACTGAAAGTTATATTTTTGTTTCTGAGCATTTTACAACTACTTTATCTATAATTTTGTCCCATTTGCCCTTTCATTCTCTCACTCACATCATCTCTAGCTGTCATTCCTTCTAAAATTCTTCTTGCTCAAATATGGAACCTGTGGACAGGCTTTCTAATCATCTTCCTAATGCATCTTTGTTATTTTTTTTCCCACACTACTTCTACATTACTTTAACTTTATTCAGCCATCTTTTTATTGAGATTTTTTAAATTTCTGCTCTCATATTTAGAATTTCTTTCCTCTTTGTTGGTTTGCTTAGATGTTTCTTTATCATACTCTGTTCATGTTTTGTGGTGACAGTGTTTTTCAGAGCTCTGAAAATATCAAGCATAGTGCATTTCCCCAAATTTCTTCCTCAGAAAGGTTATTTTTTGTCAGCTTCACATTTCAATATATTCCTTTCTCCTTCATGTTAGAAGTTTTCTTCAGATCTCTAGCAATTCTTGTCCATGCATATTTAAAGATTTGGACTGCAAAGCTGATCAGAAGTTCTAAGAAAATGCATATTGGCCAGAACTGTCCTTGCAGGGTGACTGCTATGGTGCTATTCGGCTGGGGACACCTCATGCCAATATTTTTAGGTCTTTCTTGTTCAGCTCATCAGACTCCTGCAAGTTGTTCATTCCTGGGTGCTGGGATCATGGCGGGACAGGTAGGTCAGCGCTTCAGCATCCAGTGTGCAAATGTCCCCTCACACTCTGCTCGCCACCGCTCCAACCCTCAGCAAACTGCTATGCTTCCGTTAGGGACCCTCTGCTTTACTCTCTGCAAAGAGCAAAGCATCAGACTCACTGAGACAGGGCCAGGAAAAAAATCAATCAGTTCAGAGTGGTGAAGGTACCTAAGACTGACTATTTCCATAAACTTCCAACCAGTTCTTCTTATTTTATTGCTACTCCATAAGTCTCTCCCATCTCCTCCTCTTATGGAGGTATTCTTCAAATTCCTGAGCCTTTGAAGAGAGTCTTCAGGGCATTTTGGATTGGTTTTCATCCCTGCTTCAGGTCTTGGTTGCCACACTTGGGATGGTTCTTAATGAACTGCTAAATTATTTGCCAGCCTTTCTTTGGCTTTTCAGCTGTTAGAGTTTTGCTACTATTATCTTCTCTCTGATTCTACCATTCTTGCGCATTTGTAGCTTTAGCATAGATGCTTTTTGATGGATGCACGATGTATACACAGTGTGAACAGGGCCCAGTGTGTGTAATGATCAAATTGGGGTAATTGGCATGTCTGTCCCACAACACTTACCATTCAAAGTCATCTCCCTTTAACTATTTTGAAACAGATGATAAATTGTTAACTCTAATTCCCTACCATATTAAAGAACACTAGAATTTCCCTGTCATTTTGGTAATGTCTGAGGAAATGGCTGCAGGGGTCCACTCCAAAACCTGTACCTTATTTCCCCTGACCTTTCTGGCCTGCAAAGTTCTCAGTAAAGCATGCTGGTGTCTCAGTGGCAGCACCCTGGCTTTCTGGAGTGAGTGGGTTGAACATGACCCAGGGTAGCTCTCTGGGACACATCACAGCCAGAAGAATCACATGTAATTGTTTCATTTTTTGTTCCTTTTTCATCTATCTTCAGTGTTTGAGAGGTTCTTTGGGGGAGGGAAGTATTGGGAATTAGATTGTAAGAATATTTTTTTCCAACTGATTCCACTTGAGATGTAATAAAAAAACACTTAAGAGTCACAGGAAGAGCATCATTCTCCAAACAGAATTAAATTAATTTTATTCTGTTTCCTAGGAAACTATTGCTGGAAACGTCCTCTCCCATCTCTGAGCTAACACGACTGTCTGTTTATGGATCTCATAGAAATCACCAATTTTTATCCTACGTTGTCATATTTATTGTATGTGCTTGCTTTTCTTTCTTAAGACACTGAGTTCTTTTTAGGCTAGGGACCATGTCTTATTTATTTTTACATCCCCAGGGCAAATATTAATAAATGTTTTAACACTGAATGAACGATGGAGCAATTCTTAGTGAGGTAACCACTGGTGGTGGGAGGGTATCTCCCTGCTTGCTCTTTGCCCACGGTAAGCATTCACACACGCCTTGCAGTTGGCAGGATAAAGTGTAGAATAGTGAACAAAGTGGTCACTGGACCAGCAAAGCCTGTCTGTCTGAGCTTATAAGAAGGAGGAGGCAGAGTGGTGGAATCAACAGGAGCACTCAGCTTCTAGGAGTGTTAACAGGAAACTCAGAATGGGCTGGAAAAGGAAGCCACAGCTGTCACTGACGCTGCTGCCCCTACCTTGCCAGTCGCACTTCTCTTAGCAGCTGGGCAGTCATCATCTTGCACAAGTTGGTCTCTGCTCACCCAAGCCAGCAAACACGGGTGTGTGGACAGTCAGCATCACAGATGGCACAGTTGTGCACTGGAGTCCTGCCTGCGGGGCGGGCTGATGAGACCAGGTCACAGCCAGGACCCTGCTGCAGGGAGCCTGGGCTTGGGCACTTCTGTGTTCTGACTTTGGATGGTAGAAATGCTCAGGCTGGAAACTCACCACATACATCAAGGACATTCAAAAGAGTCTGGCCATCTTAACAACATGACACCAAATAGGGCAAAAGCCTTTTTCTCATTTTAGTACAAAAAAATTGTCAAAGTTAAAAAAATTTAATAATGAACACCAATACACCCATCACCTAAGATTCCATCATTAACATTTTATTATGCTTGTTTTATCATCCAGCCAGCCAGCTACTCAACCATCCAATCACCCAACATTTGTATTTTGTGATGCATTTCAAAGTAAACTATAGGCATTAGTGCACGTCTTTCTAAATATTTTAGCATGCCTATTATTAGCTAGAGGTCAAAGTTTGCTTACTTTTTTCTTAGATATTAAATTCATATGTGATAAAATGCACAAATCTTAACTGTATGCTTGCTTAATTGTAACTACATCCTAATCAAGACAGAATAAACTGGGGCTGGGAGGATAACTCTGTGGCACAAGTACAAGGTCAAACCCTGGTCCTACAAAAAAAAAAGAAAGACAGAATAAACTATCTCAGCAGGAATTTCCCTCATGCTTCTTCCCAATCTCCTTTGCCACATCCGCAAGGGCAGCCACTGATCTGGCATTCTTCCTACTGTAGATTAATTGGTAAGGACACACTTAATTTTGGCTTTTCCTTGAATCTATGTAGCTACAACTGGCCCTCACCATTGGAAATCTGATCCAGTGAGGGATCTCACCAGCTTCTCCTCCCCTGACCTCCTTCTGCCTTCCCACCCTAGCACAAACGGCTCCCCTCATTCTCTTGGTGGAAAGAGCACCCCTTAAATGGTATACTAGAGATTTCCAGCCACATCTTATAATTTAACCTTAATAGTTAAGGCCTGGCTCTTGACTGTTGACAGAAGTTTAAAGAATTTACTAGACCATTCATTGACAAAGTCTAGCTTTAAAGACAATATTGTCTTAAGAGAGACAAAAGAGAACTAAAATCAGAAACCAAAACTTTTATGAGGCAGGATGAGTTCACAATGAGTTCAGGATGACAGCCACTGTGATTGGTCCCCTTTCCTGCTTCACAACTTACTAAAGCACTGAATTTCTGTGAGTTTCAGGGTGACATAATTAATAAGAAGTATAGCTGAAAATATTTCAAAAAACCTCCAAGGAATGAGTGAGCCAATATGAGCCAAAGGGTATCTAAATGTTGACAAAAAAGTGCAATACCCACTTACATCTAGTAGGCCCACCATGACTTATCCTTTAATAGGCATTAGGGAGTCTTTGTTAAGGGATTTTGGAAGGAGCGACTAATTAAAGAGGGAATGAATCCATGAATGAGGGAATCATAAAGACAGGGACTCTTGACTGTCCAAAACAAAATCAGTAAGCACTGAACTCTTTGTAGCATCATAGCAGCTTGTGGGTCCCATGGTGTTGGGTGGATGGACAGACAGTGCTGCAAACCTGGGGGCAGATAAGGCCACCTCAGTCTCCTCCTGGCAGAACCCACAGCATCTGGCTCACAGTGGGCAAGAAAAGTGTCTTCTGAGGATAGTGCAATGGTGTCTTGCTGTCTTATTTACTCTTCTCTCGTTGCTGGAACAAATACCCAACACTCAAAATAAGGGAAGGGAAGTTTTATTTAGCTCACAGTTACTGGAGGTTTCAGTCCATATTCAGCTGGCTCCAAGGCAGAGTGGCAGATGGCAGAAGACAACCTTTCCTGGCAGCAGCTAAAAGCAAGAGAGCAGGGAGAGAGCTAGCTGCTCAAGTAGCTAACTTCTTTTCCTTCCTTACATTGAAATGCAAATCACCTACCCCAGGGAGGTGCAGCACCCATTTCCATAATAATCAATTACAAATTCCAGAAGCCAGCCCCATGACTGCAGAAGACTTTGGGGGGACACCTAAACACGAACCATAACACTTGCCTTCTGGCTAGAGGAAGACTCCCTTCAAGTCTGGCGGCTGGGCTTCCTAAGCATGGACGAGTTGGTGCTGAGATGAGTTAGAGCTTTACCATCTTTTATTAGCTGCCCAGTAACTTCTCCCAGGGTGGGAGGGAGCACTGTCATCTTAATTTTACAGCTTAATTAACAGAGGCCCAAAGAGGAGAAACAACACCTTGTCATCCAACCAGGCCAGCTCTAGATCTAATGAGTTCTGACTCACTGCCTTGTCAAGATGAATGTTCAGGATGGTGTCGGTGACTCCTGATGGCAGTCCCATGTCTACCTAGGTGCTCAGACCTTGGAATCCACCCCTGAGCAGCACCAGGACTTTGGCTAGCAGGGTCTGGAATGTCCCTGCCAAGCACAGCCACCTCAGACTTTTCTAGTACACAGCCTCACCTCCAGCCTCAGGCCCCTCTACACTGTTTGGGTCAGTCTGCAATCTTCTCTTAAGAGACAGAAATGGAACTCCAGAGTGGAAGCACCTTCTCAGGTAGCAGTTATCAGACACTTATGCTGTTAAAATTATTGAGAACCCCAAGGAGCCCTTGCTTGTGCAAAAATTAATTTAGAAGTTAGCACTGAGAAACTTACAAAAGATTTATTCATCAAATCATTAAAAATAACAAACCCATTACACAAACAAGAAACAACACAAATAAAATATATTTATGAAAAAATATCTACACTCCCCTCAAAGCAAGAAGTTTCATGTCTTTTGTTGTTTTGGGTTTTGGTTTCACAAACCTTTTTTAAATGGAAGACTTAGAACAGCTGGATTCTCATGAGGCTTCCGCATTCAATTTTTTGTGATTTCGTACCATGTAGCCTCTGAAAAGTTGTGCTGTACACTCATGAGAAAATGAGAGTGAACTAGACAAACAAACAAAATACCTTCATAGTGTTACACAGCTTCCTTGGGGACTCTGGCCCCTCCTTTGAGGACAATTGCTGCAGATAGTTTCTAGAACTTCCATGTGCACAAGTCATTTGAGGAACTGTTCGGGTGCAGTTTCTGGTTGGAGGCCCGTGTCAGTCAGCTTTCTGTCGCTATAACAGACACCTGAGATAATAAATGCATAAGGAGAAAAGGTTTACTCAGCTCAAGATCTTGGAGGTTTGGGTCTGTGGCAGATGGGCCTCATTGCTGCGGGCCTGTGCTGAGGCAGCACAGCAGCAAGGCAGAAGCATGTCACAGAATCAAGCTACTCCTCTCATGGCCCAGATGTGAAACAGCCGAGGAGGGAGTGCTAGGGTCCCACCATCCTTTTCAAAAGCACACCCCCAAAGATCTGAAGACCTCCCCACACTAGGCCTCACCTCTTGAAATTAATACTTGGAAGAACGGGTTTGGTGTCCATACTTGGCTTCGCATGTGACGAGCCCCTGCCTGCTCCAAGGTGAGGGGCCAACAGCAGCTTGTCCAGCTTGCAGCCTCTGCTGCCCACCCGAGGCCCCTGAGTCCACTCCTCCTCAAAGGGCCAGGAGTTTTAGTACAACTTCTGCTCTGCCAGACCAAACGTTCTGAGCTGGAGAGCGGGTGGGAGAATAGTGAGGTCCCATGCTGCTCAGCAGGCTCGGTCACAAAGACTGAGTGAGAAGATACCGCCACACTGCGGGGACACCCCAAAGTGGGGGATACCCTAGCGGCTTCCTGCAGGGAGCACAGCGCAACTGCCATTTGCAGTGAGGGAACAAGAGGGCCTGAGACGCGGGGTGGTAAATGTGTGAAAAGCTTAGGTGTGGAATGTTCCACCCTTGATGTTAAAGATGACACAAACTGATGTAGAGAAATCAAATGGCACAGAAAACAAAAAGAAAGTAATAATGACTACTCATTGGCTATGTGCCGGGCATTGCACTAAGGGCTTCGCATTTACTGACATGTCATTTTCACAGCAGCCTCACTTCTATCCTCTATCTTACACATAAAGAAGCCAAGGCCCAGAGCAGTTAATTATTTTCCAATAAGGAACTGAATAGAGGGGCTGAATTTGACTGTCCTACTCAACTCCAAAGCCAAGATCTTAGCCAAATATGTAAATATCTGCGTAAATATTACTTGTATATTGAGCACCTACTATGTGCTGGGTACTCACCTAAACCCACATTCTTGGGTTTGGTCCAACACTTGGCTGTGGTCTCCCACTGGAGCACTTAGGGAATGACCACCTTATTTCTAGAAATAGCTCGTTCACTGTCTTCACACTGCGGTGGGGTTGGGGGTAGCCTGGGGATGCTGCTGAGCCTTATGAGGCAGAGGTCACCCAGAGGAACAAAAGACTTAGGGAAATTATGGTTGTGTTGCCAACGGCATCAAAGGACATGATGGAGGATTTGAACCTGACACTACAGGCAGAGCGCTGGGAGCAGGAGCGCTACAAGAAAAGCAATACTTTAAAAATTATGGAAAAAAAATCCTGCCCATCTTTGGGCCTGCAGCTTAGCTCAGGTATAAAAGCACCTACTCAGGCAAACGCCATCAGGCACAAGGGACCAGGGTTCAACCCCCAGCTCCATATGCCTTACTCAACCTGCCTTTAAGGCAGCCTGAGCCAGCCAGAAAAAAAAAAAAAAATCCTTCTAAAAATTATGTGTGTCCATCCAGGGCAACTTAGACAATACATGATACTATTATTCTTTTAAAGTGTTTTTGACAAGTCAGTATAAACCCAGAGTAAAATATTTCTAAAATGTCAAAAACCAAGTTTCTCCCTTATTTCATGCCTCTATCCTTGTATGAATCCATCTCCTTTAAAAAAAAATAGCTGAACTATTATTGTATTGCATGGATATATTGTTATAGAACCTACTGATGAACACACAAATGTTTCCAACTTTTCTTCTGTAATCAGTGTTGTAATAATAAGCTCCTTGTGCATAAGTCCTTGAATATAAATGAATGCATCAGTCAGACAAATTTCTATATGTGAAATGCCTACCTTGAAGAATAGATTTGCCTCAACAGTTTTAATTCTTAGAAATTGCTCCACTAAAGAAACATACAAAAAAATGCAAAAAATTATTACATTTCTTTACAAGGGCAGAAAATTGGAAGCAACCTAAATTTCCATTGATTTGAGAAGGGTTAACCAAATCATGCATGCATTGACACTAATAATGACAATACCCGTAATCTGAGGTTTGAAAAGAGCACAATCTTCAACTTAAGCAGAAGAGGCAGGTTACAAAGCAGCTTGCATTACACTTGATTTTATTTATGGATGCAGTGATGGGCATTATGTTTTCTTCTTTCCCCATATGCCTTGAGCTTTCTACACGAATATTATCTTTATAGTCAGAGGAACAGTTAACTGCTTTTAAAGCATTTGGTTACTTGTAGGCATTACAAGCATAGACTTCATTTATAGCACACTCACTGGATGCGGGGCTTTGGTCCGCGTGCTCACACTGGGGTATGCGGAGCTGCCTCCAGCCTTCGGCTGCTGTCTGTCTTCCCTTGCCTGGTCATTTACAAGTCAGAAAATATTGAGACCTACTGAGTGTGGATCTTATTTCACAGATGAGCCTGTCAATTACCAGGCAAGGCACAGGACCTGCCAAAGATCGTGGGACCTCTATGGGTCCCTCCATAGAGGCTGGGAGTGCCTAAGGGTGTAAGGAAGGGGCCAGTGCTGGCGCTGTGACCCTGCAAGAAGAGAGGGGAGCAGGGTTCCCAGGACTCTTCTCAACTTATCCTGGGGAGACCTAGCTCTGGACTGGACTCTGCAGCTCCTGGCCCTGGATCCACTCTGCAGCTTCTCAGCCAGTTTGACCTTGAGATAACAGAGCCCAGGCTCTGCTGCTGAGCAACGTCACGTATCCCTAAATCAGAGTAGAATCTTTGGGGTTGGGGAGGGGAGGGATCTTGAATGCTTTGTCTTTGGGGAGACCCTGTGAATGTGCTTTGGCAAACCCAAGATGAAACATAAAAGCACCCTAAATAAAACTGTCATTAGAGAGGAGGAGCCTGAGTCTTCACAGGCAGAAACGCAGCTGCACCAGGCAGCAAACTGCAGGGCCTTAGGGAAGGAACGTCTCTGGGCTGAGGCTAGCCATCAGTAATTATAAGGCAACATGGGCCTGCAAATACCCTATTAAATGATTACTTCCCATCAAGCAAAACTCAACCTCTTTGCCACTTTCTATGAGAAATCAAAGCACATCAAGCACTTTGGGGTTTTTATATGCTTTTCTGATGGTTTGGGTGATTTGAGGGAATGTCACATGGCACTGGCACATAGCCATCTGCTTGCTTCCCCTTGACTCTGTCTCACAGATGCTACCCCTCCTCCTGCCTCATATCATCCCTGGCTCAACCTACACCCAACCTCCAAGAGCCCCAGGTCACTCATCAAAGCACTTCCCCAACAAAGAGAAACTTCCCCACCAGCTTCCATGAAAATAAAATCTCTTCTGTTTAGCTCTATAGCAGACTTTAGAGGCCTTGAACACTTGAGTCACTGAACCCAGAATCCTAGAATTTAAGCTAGAAAAATCCAGCTCCTTTGGTTTACAGATGCAGACCCCAAGGTTCAGAGAAGAAAGAGGGGGCACCTAAGGTCACAGACACTTGGCTGCCACATCCAGACTCCAGGCTGGACCCAGATCACAAAGGCAAGACAGACTAGCCCTGCCTTTGAGTGAAAGCACTGGCTCTCCTCTTATTCCTGCTTACCTCCATGCCCTGAGACCAACTGGCTGCCTCCCCACAGGTGAGTTATGATAGGGAGGTCCCTCAAGATGTCCAAAGGGCAGAAGACCCTAGGAGAAGCAGGGGAGGGTCTTCTTGCAACTTCCACAGTCCATATACTTCAGAGGCCAAACAGCATGGCCTCCCCATTGCCCCCCCTGGTGCCCATGGGCACAAGTGGGAGTGTTTATAGGTACCGAAGAGGTGAATGTGCTCTGTGAAATGATCCCACACCCAGGGCTGAGTGCAGTAGGGACGCCTGAGGGTGTATAGCACCCACAAAGTGGGGGGGACAGGAGAGCCAGGCTCCCTAAGCAACATGGCTCTGTCCAAGAATTACCTTATTTACCCCATCAGGAGGTGCTGTCCACTTTACTAAGGCTCAGGAGGCCTTGGGGCCCAACCAGATCAGAGTGAAGGAGGCATGGCCTCAGCCCTGGGCTGTGGACCCCTCCACAGCTGGATCCCTCCACAGAGGCTGAGAGTGCCTAAGGGTGTGAGGAAGGGGCCAGTGCTGGTGCTGTGACCCTGCAAGAAGAGAGGGGAGCAGGGCTCCCAGGACTCCTCTCAACTTATCCTGGGGGTCCTAGCTCTGGACTGGATGCTGCAGCTCCTGGTCCTGGATCCACTATGCAGCTTCTCACCAGTGCTGTGGTGGCTCTGACTCTCTATTCTCACCTGAAGGTTGGGCTGAGGGGGGAGAACGGCTGACAGGAAACCTCAGCTCTCTCCCTCACTCCCTGTCCTTCCCACTCTACCCTCACAGCCTTAGGCTGACCACTCCCAGCCTCAGCTGCTCCCACAGTCCAGTTCTCAAGCCCATGTTACACGGGCTCTCTGTGGGGCCACTCCCACACTGGATTCCTTCTAGGTATGCACGAGACAATTAAGGGGTGACTGCGCCTCTCTCGGTGTCAGTGCCTGAAAGGAGGGCCACACCTCCTGGATAAATTGTGCCTCCCTGTCCAGAAGTTTCCTGAGGTTGCCTCGTTAATGCGCTCTGGCTGGCTACTGTGACACACTGCACTCGAGGCCACGCAGCACCGTGCAGAAGCAAGGTCCTGTGGAGCTGTTGCATGGCAGGTGAGCGGGCAGGGCCTGACGTTTCCAGGACAGGGTCTCTGGGGGGCAGTCATAGGGCATCTGTGGGATGAAACTTTGATCATTGCTGTGGGCCTGGGTTCTTAGAGCTGGTCGGTCCAAAGGCTATCAGAAGACAGGCTCAAAGGCGGTAAGAGCTGGCTCCAGACCCTGTAGCAAGTCCATGGCTGAGGATGGGCTGGGCTCAGGCCTTGAACTAGGGGAGGCAGGAGCAGAAAGGCTCGGGG
>PVKN010025160.1:0-14213 GCA_004027915.1 Capromys pilorides | reverse complement strand
AAAGCAAGAGTAGCAATTCTGCTTGCATACAGTCTCAATTTCAAAACAACATTGATCAAATGAAATAAAGAAGGCCACTACATACTAGTTAGGGGAAAAATTCAAGATGAAGAGGTAACACTCATATATATATATATATATATATATATATATATATATATATATATATATATCTCCAACATGGGAGCACCAAGTTATATAAAACAAATCTTAATGGACATGAAAAATCGAATATCCAATACCACAATCTTAACAGGAGACCTTAATACCCTTTTATCCCGAGAAGATAGGTCAAGCAGACAAAAAATTAGTAAAGAAGTCACAGAACTGAACCAGAACTTCAAACAACTACACTTGGTGAACATACACAGAGTGTTCCACACAACCACTTCTGAATACACATTTTTTCAGCTACACATGGGACATTTTCTAAAGTAGATCACATGTTAGTCCACAGATCATGTATAAGTATATGCAAGAAAACAGAAATTATCCTATGCATATTATCTGACCAGAATGCAATGAAACTGGAAATAAATGGCAAAAGAAATGACAAGAATCCCAAAAGCACATGGAAATTAAACAACAGCTTTCTCAGTCACCAATGGGTTACAGATGAAATTAAACAAGAAATTAAACAATATCTTGAGTTTAATGAAAATTCAAACACAACCTACTGGAATTTATGGAATGCAATGAAAGCAGTTCTTAGAGGGACATTTATAGCGCTGAACTCACACATTAAGAAAACAGAATGGGAACAAATAAATACTCTTACACAGCACCTAAACCGACTAGAAATGGAAGAGCAAACAAAATCAAAAGCCCAAAGAAGGGAGGAAATTATAAAGATTAGAGCAGAAATTAATTCAATTGAGACAAAGAAAACAATACAAAGAATTAATGAATCAAGAGGCTGGTTCTTTGAAAGATTAAACAAAATTGATGAGCCCCTAGCTAATATCATCAAAAAGAGGAAAGAAAGGACTCAAATTCAAGCAATAAGGAATGAAAAGGGTGAAATTACTACAGACTCAGCAGAGATTCAGAGGATTATTAATAGGTACTTTGAGAATCTTTACTCTCACAAAATTGAAGACACAAATGAAATGGAAAGGTTCCTAGAAAGATACAAATTACCAAAACTGAATCAAGAAGATACCAGAACTCTCAATAAACCAATAACAGTCAATGAAATACAAAAATGTAATAAAAAGGCTATGGACAAAGAAAAGTCCAGGTCCTGATGGATTCACAGCTGAATTCTACAAGAAATTTACAGGAGACATAATCCCAATACTCCTCAAACTGTTCAATGAAGTTGAAAAGAAAGCAACCCTCCCAAAATCACTCCCAGAGGCAAGTATTACACTGATACCAAAACCAGAGAGAGATGCAACTAAAAAAGAGAACTGCAGGCCAATTACTCTCATGAATATATGTGCAAAAATCCTTAATAAAATCCTCGTCAATAGGATACAGCAAATCATCAAGAAGATTATACACCATGACCAGGTAAGATTCATCCCAGGGATGCAAGAATGGTTCGATATACACAAATCTATAAATGTGATACACTATATCAATAAAGCCAAAGTCAAAAATCACATGATCATCTCAATTGATGGAAAAAAGGCTTTAGACAAAGTCAAACACTTTTTCATGTTCAGAGTCCTACAGAAAATTGGAGTAGAGGGCCTCTACCTCAATCTGATAAAAAACCATCTATGACAATCCAATGGCTAACATAATTCTAAATGGGGAAATACTGAAGTCTTTTACTCTCAGATCTGGTACAAGTCAAGGATGTCCCCTATTGCCGCTTCTATTCCATATAGTTCTGAAATCATTAGCTACAGCCATTAGACAAGAGAGAAATAAAAGGAATAAGAATAGGTAAAGAAGAAATTAAATCATCATTATTTTCAGATGACATGATAATCTACTTGGAAGACGCAAAACACGCCACCAAGAAGCTACTAGAATTAATACACAAATACATTAGTGTAGCATGATACAAAGCCAACACACAAAAGTCAATAGCATTCCTCTACACAGACGACAAACACACTGAGAGAGATATTAAAGAAATAATATCTTTTATGATAGCACTAAAGAAAATGAAATACTTGGGAATTTAAAGAAGTAAAAGACCTTTTCAATGAAAACTACAGTACTCTGAAAAAAAGAGATTCTAGAGGATTTCAGAAAATAGAAAGATATTCCCTGCTCCTGGATAGGAAGAACCAACATTGTCAAGATGGACATACTCCCTAAATTGTTATACAAATTCAATGCAATACCTATCAAAATGCCATCAACATACCTCACAGACCTGGAGAAATCATTCCTAAAATTTATCTGGAACCAAAAATGACCTAGAATTGCAAAGACAATTCTGGGCAACAAAGACAAGGCAGGAGGCATTACAATTCCTGACCTAAAGTTATACTACCAAGATACTGTGATAAAATCAGCATGGTATTGGCAAAAAAAATCGACCTGAGGATCAATGGAATAGACTAGAAGATGCAGACCCAAATGCAAACACACTCACTCACCTCATTTTCGACAAAGGGGCCAAACATGCTTACTGGAAAAAACATAGCCTCTTTAACAAAAGGTGATAGAAAAACTGGCTCTCCACATGCCAAAAACTAAAACTTGACCCAGGTCTATCACCACGCACTAAACTGAAGTCAAAATGGATTAAAGATCTAAATATTAAAAGAAAAACATTAAATCTCCTGGAAGAAAAAGTGGGAGAAAATCTTGAAGAAATTGTGTTTGGCAAAGAATTCATGGACAAAAATCAAAATGCACGTTCAACACTTGAAAGAATCAACAACTGGGACCTCCTCTGGCTAAGAAGTTTTTTCACCTCAAAAGAAGTTACCAACAGAGTGAAAAGACAACCCACAAATTTTGAAAAGATTTTAACTAATACGTATTCAGACAAAGGTCTTCTATCTAGAATCTATAAAGAATTAAAAATCATTGGGGCCCCAAAATTCAAAGACCCAATCCAGAAATGGGTATCTGAGATGAACACACACTTCTCAGAGGAAGAAATTCAACAAGCCTCCAAATATATGAAGAAATGCTCCACATCACTAGCCATCCATGAAATGCAAATTAAAAAACAACACTTAAGATACCATCTCACTCAAGAAAGAATGGCTATCATAAAGAAATCAAGCAACAACAAATGCTGGAGAGGCTGTGGGAAAAAAAGAACCCTTCTCCACTGCTGGTAGGAATGCAGACTGGTGCAACCATTATGGAGAGCAGTGTGGAGACTCCTTAAAAAACTAGAACTGGAAATCCATTCAATCCAGCTATTCTCCTACTGGAAATTTTCCCAGAAGAACTGAAAACATATCATAGTGACATCTATCCAACTATGTTCATAGTAGCACAATTTGTAATAGCCAAATCTTGGAAACAACAAAAATGCCCATCGTCTAAAGAATGGTTGAAAAAGATGTTTTACTTTTATACAATGGAATACTACTCAGCTATAAACAATGATAAACTAGAAGACTTCATATATAAATGGATGTATCTTGAAAATATACTCGTAAGTGAAATAAACCAGACCTACATGTATAAATATCACATAGTTTCCCTAGTGTAACAACTCAAAAGAAGAAATAAAAATGGATAGGCATAACACAGCTGAATGGAAATCAAGGACTTAAGGGTTAAACAATGAAGTGACTGCACGCAGAAAAGATAGAAAGCATGGCAGGGGCAAAGCCATGCACTTATATATACAGGATGAATTAGATAATGGTCCTAGGAACCTCCAAAATGTTTTTAACACTGAGAATGGCAATATGTAACAGTAAAAATATGCTTAGAATGCCTGTCATTCTGGTCTTTTAGATGTGTGCTGCTTCCAATGTAATTTCAGTTACTGCTATACTCTCTCTTTCTCTCAAGTAAATGGTTGGTTTACAAGAAAACAAAAAAGGGTATTAAATGAGAATAAGAGACTAGGAAAATGCCATAGGATTGACTGGCTACAATTTTGTATATACTGAGATTTCTAAAAATGTAAAAATGTGTAACTGTTTTTATCACATTCTATAGAGATTTGTTAGAATATCAATGATTGATAGAAAGTACCAATTCCAAGTTAAGCCTAAGATGTTTGATACTCAGAAAGACAGTGATGTTGTGCTCAAGTACCTATTTTATAAAGTAATAGTATCACTAAGCTTTTCTTCTGGCGGGTTAAGAATATAAGTTTACAAATCAAAAATTAGAGAAAAAGAAGGGCTACAAGGATAGCCAATATTTTGGCCCTAGGCCTTCAAGGTCAGTGAGGACTCAGGACATAAGAGAACCTGTGCTGTAACATCCTATAACTCAGTGGCTTTCCAAATTTTCTGTTCAAGGAGATTATGGGACCACAGAGGAAAGGAACAGGTGAAGTATAGTTTGCCTAAGGAGAGTCACATAGAGAGAAAACATTCTCTCAGGCTTTCACAGAGAGCAAACTAGTCAAACAATGGCTGTGACTCATCCCGATGGCTGACATTGATAACGGTTCTACAAAGCACTGTACATCTTTCCAAAGTAAATCTTGAGGGGATTTCACTGACCTTGAGAAATACAAAAGTCACATTTTTTGCTATACAGGTCATGATTAAACTTGCCCTTAACCACCCATCAGAAAAGTTTAACCACAGGACATAAAACATTAAGCTAGATTAGAATGCTGAGCTGTAAAAGACTTAAATCAACAGCTTCTATTATCGCCAGTTTTACCAATAACCTACTGCAATTATTGAACATTGGATTATGTATATAAAACTACCTTCTCTTAGCTCAATTAGAAGAAATTTGGTTGTACCAATAATGATTTGAAAAATTACAATACCTACACCCTGAGCTCTGTATAACTAATAGGGGGACAACAATATACATTGTATCAAATATTGAAATGTACTAATAATGTGCTTTGAAACTGTCACATTGTTATACATTGTTATTATTAAAAGTAATAATAGTAAAAAAAACAAAATGTATCTCAAGGGATATGCAATCTTTAGTCCAATGCTACCAAGATGAAAATTAGTCATAATATGGCTATTTTGAAATTTTCATTACATAAGTAAGTTAAAATATACCTACTAGAGATGTTTAAAGAAAAAAAAATCAATGAACAGATCATTTAATTTCTATCTTTGAACAAAAATTACAACACTTGTAACATTATTTGACATACAAGTAATGTTACCAAATCCAATTCCGGAATTTATAATTTCTATCAATAAAATTTGATGAAAGGTCCACGCAGCTCCTTTCTACCTACACTGAGCTTCAATGTCTCCATACACTGGAGGAGGAAAGTCAAACATGAAATAAGACAGGCTTTTAGGTCAAAATCCTAAACTCAATACTGAAGCCTGACTGATCTTTTGAAAACAGCCAACCTTCATCCAAGGAAATGTGTGAAAAGAAACCTGGGCTTTGCTGTTTTTTTTCTTGCAATGCTACGCACATAATCTCAGTAAGTTATGGGCAAAGAGCTATTTGGTTACTTATTTTTCAGAAAGGAACTGTCTTTGATGTAACGAGTGGCTTACTCAAACATATACAAATTGATGTTCAAACTTTGACAAAAGCATAGTGAACGCGTTCAGTGTTGTATTGGGGGCTTTTTGGGAGATCAAACTCAGGACCTCACACTTGCCAAGCAGGTGCTTATACCACTGAGCTATCTTCCTGACTCTGTTCAGGATTGTATTTTGATGAAAAAGATATTTCTTGTTTACAAAATGTTGTTCTTTAGATGGTAGATGCAACAGTACCGAGTTTGAATATATTTAATAAGTAGCATATTCTAACCTATTGCCCCTGGAAAGCCAACAACAAAGAAACAGAAAATAGAACCATACCAGTGACATTGATGGGAATAATACAAGAAGAAATCACTTGGGCATCTTGCTTCATCTTCTCCTCCGGCGTTGGAAGAGGTAGTGCTTTGCTCCAGTTGGTCTGCTTGTCCAGTGTAGAGGGAATATTGTGTATGGGGTTTTTCGGCCTCTGTCCTAACATGACATCAGTCTCTTCATCCTCTGGGGGGTGGGACTGCAAACAAAGTACATGGAGATTCAACCATTGTAGCTTGCACATAAGCACACAAATAAGGAGTATCCTAATATAGATAAGAAAATATGAAGTCAAAAGTCAGCTTTTAGAACACAGGTAGAATTCCTAGAAATAGTTAGTAAGCACAGCTAATTGAAAGTAATATGCTAATAGTCAAGCCACACGAAAGGAAAAGAAATGGGCCAAAAAAACATGCTTTCCAAGTGAAATAGAATTGAGAAGAAAGACAAAGTAGTCAGAAATCCCCAAACTTCAAACTGAACAAAACTACTGTCTCTAATCTAGTTAAAGGTTGATTTGCTTTCTGGTTCTTTATCTCACCAGAAATTCCTATCAGAAGTCACAGGAGAGATTTAATGCGTACGATGAGAGGAACAAAATGAGTCAGATGTCTAATGAAAAGGCTCAAAAACTGTGCCTGAAGCCAGGGAGTCAGGAGACATTCTAGAATGCAACACCTGAAGGCCATGCCAACCTAATCAGGGAGGCCATTAAAAGGCAAGGAATTAATTTCACTGCAGGAGGACAATTTTTGAAAATTACATTTTAAAAACTCAATTTCATCAACATTGTATGCACATGGAAAAACAAAAGTGAACAGCACCCCTCCAACTATACTGGGAAATATAAATGTTATTACTGGGGGAAATTATTCAAGTGGGTTTCTTTTTCAAATTTAGAAGGATAAAACAGTCCTAGTTTATTTTCTTTCAGCTTTGTGGTACAAAACTTTTCTTGCAGCTGTGTAGTTAGAGGCTTTTATTTCTATATGCCATTTGAAAATTTTCCACCTAAACCTTTGATAAATATTAATACTGTCTAACTTTTATACCCAGGTCGGGCATCTAGCCCAAATTATTAAAAAGGCACCATCATGGTTTTGATTTCAGGGTTGGGTTTCTAAACCAGACTATTACAAGACTCAGTTTTTACCACTCAGCCTAGTCTTATTTCTTGATACAATTTGGAGGAGGGTGGGTATCTATATAAAGTAAATATTTTCCTCCTATTCCAGTAAGGTTTCAAATAATATTCTGCCTTAAAATCAGAACCATTAAAAATAATTCTCTTTCTCACAGCTAGAAATATTGTGCCCTGTAGACTCAGAGGAGTTCCTGTATTATAGAATGAACTCTTCTCAAGTCCCCTTAAAGAGCAGATTCCAAAGCCAGTTATTTAATTAAAACATCTCCCAGTATTTACTTACCTTAACAGAGGTATTTGCAAAGCCCCCCAACACACCCAACAGGATATGATTCCCCCCCTTGGGAGAGATGTGTTCATCATGAACGCTTTAGTAAAATATTGCAACCTTCTTTCTCTCTTCAGCTTTTGTGCAGATTCCCAGTGAAGTGAATAGCTCAAATAAAGTTTGAACACAAAGGACTGTTTCCTAGGTAACTTCCAAAAGGAAAAAAAAAGTTTGGTGCATGGAGAGAGAGAGAGAGAGAGAGAGAGAGAGAGAGAGAGAGAGAGAGAGAGAGAGATTGGGATTGGGGGAGAGGGACAGGGAGAGGGAGAGGGAGAGGGAGAGGGAGAGGGAAAGAGGGAGACAGAGAGACAGAGAGGGAGAGAAGGACGGGGGTAGAGAGATAGCAAACTAACAAGCTAACGTTGGCGTAAGAACAAAGCTAGAGAGAATCCCCCACCACCAGAGGCCCCATTTGGTAGGTGATTCCTTCCTTGAATAACAATGGACTGAGAAAAGACCAAAGGATAGTGACCTGACTACAGGTTCTGACCAGCAGCCAAAAGCACTTTTTATTTAATGGTGAGTGATATGGGTAAACTGGCTGCCAGAGAATCCTTTTGTCCTGTTCTTTCTCTCAGTTTGTTTTATTTGAGAAGCTGAACCTTTAGAGTTCTGATAAATATAGGGCAAGTTGGAATTTACTTCCTCTGAACTACAAAGTTCAGGAGCAGCAACAGGTGACACTAATGTGGAACAGAGTCGCAAATTGCAACTCGGAGGGAACATTAAATGGGGAAAATGGCCAATAGTATGGGTGTCTAAATTATATTTCATTTAATTCAAGTTAGGAAAATACCACTGTTTAAAATGATTTAAAAGAACAACTGTTAGTTAGAAACAAGAGAGTTTGCAATTAAATTAAAGGAGAGAAGGAGAGAAAGTGTGTGGGAGAGCAGGATAGAGCTGCGAAGGAATGATCTCAGAACCAATACCTTTCTACTCCATGGGGCCATGTGGCAACACTCAGTGGGGGAGGGCGAACGGGTGCTGTTAAACTATGAACATGAAATGCAAAAGAAGAAAAAATTAAAAATGTACACACAGTATATCCTGGTTAGGCCAAATCTATGATATATTAATGAATGAATATCCAGAAACATCTCCTTGCCTCTTTCTAAGGGAGTCTTTAGTTTTGAGAGGCAGCATAAATAGTTAAAGAGCAGACTCTGGAGTTATAGTTTCTGAGTTCAAATCCTTGGGAAGTTTGAAGTCTGAATCCTCATGGTTTAGCTTTTGTGTGATCAGGTGCAGTTACTCAATATCTCTGCGATCAGCTTCCAAATCCAGAGTAACGTAAGAAAATAATAACATCTACCCTGCAGGGCTGCTTTGAGGATTAAATCAGTAAATGCATATAATACATTTAGAAGAACTCTGGCACTCACTAAGCTCTATTTGTTAGTGTTGGCCACTATTACAACTATTATTATTATCCTTACCCTGTAGCTGTGAAATATCTGTGAAACTGTCTTCATAAATCCTAACTTTTCCATCTTTTAGATCTCAACGCCATTTGCTAATTTGGGAAAGACTGAGTTATTTTCTTTCCTTATAGTAATTCAATTTTCTTGTGGACTAGGTGGAGGAAAATTTCCCATGTATAATTTCCTCTTCTAGTCTGTTCAAAATGTAACCCCCTCTGTACTACCTTTGGAGGCTGGAGTGCTCCCCCAAGTGCATCTCCTATACAGTCCCACCGACTCCCCATATTTCCTTTGATGCTACATGGTCACTGTCTGGAGATTCTTGAAATTCATAATTTTCAAGTAAGAGGCCCTGTATTTTCATTTTGTACTGTGTCTTCAAATTCAGTAGCAATCTTTGTACAATAATCTGGCAACCAGGGGCGTGATGGTGCATGCCTGTAATCCCAGTGCTGGGGAGGCTAAAAACAGGAGGATCACTATGAGTCGGAGCTGCATAATGAGACCCTGTACTAAAGACATAAAATAATAATAATAATAATAATAATAATAATAATAATTATTATTATTATTATAATGATACTGCTACTAATAATAATAATAATAATAATAATCTGGCAACCAGTTTTTTGCCTTTCAAGATCCAATGAAAAAGATATTGAAACTTTTGTTAGAGGTTAGGGTTACTGGGGAATGAACTCAGTGCCTAATGCATGGTAGGCAAATGTTATACTATTGTGCTACAACTCCAGTCCTTTTAATTTTTTTATTATTATTTTGAGACAGGCACTCACTAAGTTATTTAGGCTGGCCTCAAACTTGGGATCCTCCTTCCTCAGCCTCTTCTAGTAGCTGAGATTACAGGCACCATCACACCCAACAACCCCTTGGAATACTAAACATGTGAGGCTTGCATTTAGTTAGGGCTACAATAAGTTTATAGCCCTTATCCAAACTATAGCTTGGTTTTAATGTGACATGAGTTATCCCTGGATATATCTATCAGTTGTAAATTCCGAGGGGTCAGCAGTAATAGTTAATTTTTCCTTTGAGTCTTTCATCCAACAAAGTGCCTCCCTAATGTTAACAACTCACCAAAATGTGTGTGAACTTGAGTGATACCCAGCACTGTGTGTTTTAATAATGATGAGAAATCCCTATAAAGTAAGAGGCACGTTCGAGATCTCAGAATGAAACAGATACCACAGAATCTAAGAGAATAATTCTTACAGTGAAAATGAGTTAAAAAAAGAGAGGAAGCCACAAGAAACCTTTGGTTCCCTCAGAGGCTCAGAATGGATGGCTGCTGAGCCTGGTTATTCTTTTTTTCTTCCAGTATTAGTGATCGACGCAGGGGCCAGCGAGATAGCTCAGCGGTCTAAAGCACCTGCTTCAGCAACTGCAGGGACTGCTGTTCGATCCCCAGCACCACATGCCGCACCAGCCCCACCCCCAGGGCAGGCTGAGCCAGACATAACATAAACAAATAAAATTTAAAAAAAAATTTAAAAGTAATCGATGCAGGGCCTTTGGACTAAGCTAGATTATTAGCAGCACCACTACCACACTGCTTTTAAGATTTGAGACACGGTCTCACTAAGTTGCCTAGGCTGGGACTGAACTTGGGATCCTCCTATGCAATCTCCCAGAGTACTGGAATGACAAGTGTGTGCCACCACACTTAGCTGTCTAGTTATTCTTTAACCTATAGAAAACATGCACTTGGAGGGAGTGGCACTCAAGGGCCAAGTTTCTAGATTTTACTTGATGACGTTGCACATTAATTTTTAAGCAGAGCAAATTTTATCACCTCTTACCCAGCTCACTCTAACTCAGATATTATTAAGTCTAACAATTCTGTGGAGTCCATGGCTCGTGCACCAAAAGCAGCTGCTTTGACAGATACAGCAGATGTGGCCTGAGTTCAGAAACTAACTTGGTCCTCTCCTAAGAACCAACTACAGATAGTGATGTGAAGGTCTCAAAAAAGACACTGTGGTATGTAGAGAGAACACCAGTATGCAAAAGGGAGGGTGAAGGAGAAGCCTTCATGGAAAAGGTCCCTGATTCAAAGAAACCAAAAGCTTTGTACCTCATGAAAGGAGTTTCAAAAAATTACACAGGAGGAAACTGCAGGTCAGAAAACATATAAATGATATGAATATCAATATGTAAATTTTGACAGTTTATCATAAATCTCCGAAGTCAGCTTTCCTATTGAGTACTTTGTTCCAGGAGTGAGGGGTGAGAAGTGATTTTTTTTCTGTTAAAGAAAACTACACACCCAATTAAACAAGCAAGAAGAAATATTTTGCAGTGGCTGAGGAGAGTGTTGGCACAGACTGAGTTTGGGTCACTGATTGAGTCAAGGCCTCCTTTGGTTACACTCTACAGCACAGAATGCATCAGTTGATCAGCCTCACTACGTTTTGGTAGTAGCTCCAATCTCTAGCTTGTGAGGACTGAAAGGGGCATTGGAACTTGGGCATGGCAGGGTGCTGCTCTTTGCTTCCTCCACCTAAACATAATCATTTAAGTTTCTGTAGATGATTTGCAAATTTAGAGTGTTTATGCTGATTACATTAAAATGGGCTGTAGGGGCTGGGAAGATAGCTCAGTAGAGTAAGTACTTGCCTGGCAAGCACAAGGGCCTGAGTTCAATCACCGTTCCACAAAAAATGGCGGGGGGTGCTATAGCTTTATTTTTCCCATGTATTAGTACTTGCTTTGGTGTAGTGTTTGAAAGTGTCCTCTTTCCTGGTCTTTGGTTAAAGGAAATAAAATTGTTCTGATTATTTCTGCTTAGATTTTCATATGATGAATGCAATATCTGTTCACAGAAAGCTTTTCTAAGTTGTCTAAGAAATAATACTGCATACTATTCATTAAAATGGGTGCTGATGGTTGAGGTTCAGAAAAGCTGAATGTTGGTCAAACTTGTATTAATTAAGTTATTCTTTAATAGCTCTATTGAAGTAGATCCTACTTATTCAGAGAAAGACTGATCATTTCTTGTTACTAACTGTTTTTCTACAACTTCAATGGTGCTCCATAAATATCTGCTCTACTGGTAGCACCATCCATGTACCTAGTATAAGCAAACAAACATTCTTCCTGAAGAAACAATTTCTACCCACATATAGTTTTCCAGTACAACTTCCAGTAAAAAGTCTAAGATAATAAAGCATACAAGAAGATAAGACAGCATGAACAAGAAGCACCCAGAACAACAGCTACTAGAAGCAGATCCATAGGGACTCCTGATTCTGGAATTACCTCTCATTCACAGTAGGAGTGGCAGTAAACTGGTTTCTCCAGAATAAATGTGTGAGTAGAGTTCATTTATTTATTCATGAGCATTTCTTAGATTAGGGTCACAGTCCTGATGGAAACTGTCAGATTTAAAATAATAATTTGTCCTCCACAGATATGAGTGTGTTCCTGGTACAATTCTTTCAACTTTTCTACATGATTGAGATGCTCATAATAAAATGTTGAAAAATTTTGCTGGGGTGATAGCTCAGCAGGCTAAGTGCCTGCCTGCAAAGTGCAAGAGCCAAGGTTCAATCCCCTGTACCACATACTGTACTAGCCCCAGAATCCCAGGCATGCCACGCCTACCACCAAAACCAGGCGTTGTGATGCATGCCTGTAATTGCAGCACTGGAGAGGCTAAGACAGGAGGATCACTGTGAGTGTGAGCTGTGTAGCAAGACCTTGTACCAAATAATTTTTTTTTAAATTTTAATGTTGAACAGTGAAAAAATAAAAGGGGAATACTTTAGTCCTCCTTTGACAGGCTCTCATTCTGGTTCTCTACCACTGATTTTGAGGGGTCTCAGACTTCAAAATTTTAGAATCAGCCAACAGCAATCATGGCTATCAGGTAACTGATAAAAGATGTTTGTTTGATGCCTTCACTTCATTTCTGCCTGTGCAGGTCCCATCAGGCCCTGAAATCATTTGCATAGCTTCTCCTGAGATTGCTTCAACAAAACCCAGAGTTATCCAAGGCCAGTGTTCAGAATAAGAAACAACAAACACTGTACTCAAAGGTAGTCAAATAAATTTCTTGGGTGAATGTTAAGAGAATATTGTCAAAATACAGTCTTCTGGTGTGTATGTGAGAAAAGTTCATTTCTCCACTTTTGTGGATATGAGCAAGCGTTTCTTCAAAGATTTCAAGGTTTTCCCCAATCTGTCTTTACTGCCAGAAGAAAAAAAATAATTCTTTCACTCTATATTTCACTTTCTTTTAGGTTTCATTTTATATGCTGATGGGGGTTTAGTTCGCTTTCAAACCTTCCAAAAGACATCTGTTAAAATGTTGTGGGTATTCTAGCAGGAAATATTTTGAAAAATTGGCTTTGGTTTGTGATCTAACTGATACCACATGGCATTAATAGCAGTCAACTTTCAGAGCTGATTTATTACTATCATGCCGTCTTAAACATGAGAAATATTTAGTGGAGACTGGGTGTTGTCGTACATTTGAATACAAGAATAAAACCTCTGAGCAACCGTGTCTGTTGAAAGCCACACTGGTTTATAGCAAGCTGATATTAGCTTTTGTTGGTACTTTACTATAAGGCTTACTTGTCTTTAGATCAAGTCCCTGCATTTGTGTGTGTAGTATGGCCCATCTGTGAGAAGGAAGATTCCCCATCTGCCTCAGATTCTTCTGTGCAGGAGTGCAAGTGGATGTGTTGTACATAAAGGTGAACTGCTTTGATATTTCTCCAAGTATTAAAAAAGTCTGGCAACTCAAGCGTTACATGTCACTCTTGTTGCGACAATTATATAGCATCTTTATTCCCAGAAGACTATCTCGCAGTCTCCTTTAGGCTTCCACTGTGCTCCTAATTCTAAACATGTTTAATAATATTTTAAATGGATCTTGTGTTTCTTTCTTCTCATTTTTATGACCAGCCTTCACAAGGCAAATAAGTATAGCAAAACAAAATGAGAAGCTAGGTAAATGTTGAGGGAACATACTGTGTTCTTGCAGTCCTTAGTCCTTTTTCCCTTTCCAAGTTTGTCCTCTGTCACTACTCTCTTTCCTAGAGTTAAGGCATTCAGCTCCTCCAAAGGTCCTAGAGGTAGCACCCCTGACCAGCATTGCTACCCCTGATATCAAGTCCTCAAACTCTTCACACTACAGTTCCATGAAGCAAGAAAGAAACCCACAAATGTACATATATTAAGATACTGAGAATTGTTCATGGAAAATCCAGGGACTCAATCTCTGAAGCAGATTTCTAGACAATGGTTGTGCACTAGAGAAGGAGATTTTTGGGAACAGATAACCGTTGAATTATCTTACTATTTCATATTTTTCCCTCTATTTTAAACGCCTAAAAGCATGAATACTGGGCATTGGGAAATATCCCCTTATCATTGATAAGTCTGCTTTC
>PVKN010025159.1:0-14203 GCA_004027915.1 Capromys pilorides | reverse complement strand
ATTTGGATCATTGCATAATTTATTTAGAACTTTGTGGCCTTTTGTTGTTACATTTTTGCTTTAGATTTCAATGTGTTTGCAATTTGCAAAGTAGCCTACAAAGATTTCTATTTTATGCAACTGAAATTTTCTGTGATCTAAAATATGATTAGCTTTTGCACTGGGCGTGGTGGTGCAAACCTGTAATCCCAGCACTTGGAAGGCTGAGGCAAGAGGATCAGTGCGAGTTCAAGACCAGCCTGGGCTACAAAAGTGAGCTCATGGCCAGCTTGAACTGCATAACGAGACTCTGTCTCAAAACGACAAAAAAAAAAAAAGAATCAGTTTTTGTAAATGTTATATAACTATTTGAAGTGGGTGTTTATTTTCTATTTGTAAAGTAAAAGGCTTGTTTAACCAAGCTTCAAAGTATGGCACTCAAATCCCTTATAACCATATTTATGTTTTGTCTGCTTGACCTTTCAAATTCTGAGAAAGGTAGGTTATATTATCCCACTCTGACTGCAATTTTAATAATTTTTCCTAATATTTCATGCTGTGCTTTGGGCAAACTTTGATGATACTTTGCCTGATGTATAGAGGTGCCTGTGGTTTCTTTATAGGTCATCCTTTTGTCATTACCCAGTGCGTCCCTTCCTGTCCATCTCCATACTTACTGCTTTAAATTTTTATTTGCTTTAATACTGTCACTGCCAGTTATACAGCACTGGACTGCTTCCACACACTCACACGGTTTGCTGCATGACATCTTGAAGGGTCCTCCCTGTTCCTTTCCAGGGGGACAAACATCTTATGAGACTTCATGTGAGAACCTGCAGCCAATGCCCCCTTTCTCGAGGAAGGTGACAGCAACCTTATCAGAGACCCTGGATGTGAGTTACTGGCCTCAAGCACTGGGCTTCAGATTGCACGGCAACCCAAGGGTCTGACCATCACTCCGGAGCTCAGGCTGTGGCAGGCTGCTCTCTGTTGGCTGCTTCACCTAACACTGAGAGACCAGTCCGTGACAGGTGGCATTGTCAGCTGCTTCTCTGACCACCAAAAGCTCGGGCTAGGGTAGGGTGATGCTTGTTAGCCTTGTTAGAGCCTTGGCATCAGTCAGTCCTGCCCTCTGCCACGCAGGACCTCACAAGTCGTCTTGATGTCCACTGGGGTGGGGAGGATAGGTGGTTTTTTTTTTTTTAAAGCTTTCTTCTCTCTCTCTCTCTCTCTCTCTCTTTCTTTCTTTCTTTCTTTCTTTCTTTCTTTCTTTCTTTCTTTCTTTCTTTCTTTCATTATGGCCGGCTCAGCCTGACCTGGGGGTGGGGCTGGTGCAGCATGTGGTGCTGGGGATCAAACCGCGGTCCCTGTGGTTGTCTAAACTTGCCTAAGCAGGGGCTTTAGACTGTTGAGCTATCTCGCTGGCCTTGGGTGGGCTTCTCCAAAGAACTGCTCCTAGAAAGGTACACCTTAAACCTCAACTGCACCTTACTTTCTGCAGATGCCTATTTCCATCCCAACTGAGTTACTGGACATTAATTTCAAAACTCACTATGTGGTTACTGTGCTTCATTGCTCAGTGTATTCCCTGTGATGTTCGTTCACAGTATCCTCCGTTCTCCCCAGGTGCTGGGGGAGTGAACCTCCGTTCTCCCCAGGTGCTGAGGAAGTGAACCCAGGGCCTTGAGTATGCTAAGCAAACACCACAGCACTCAGCCTGCCCTCTCCTTGAGCATATGGACCTACGGGAAGCCTCTGGCAATAAGCACGTGACTTGTGAGACCCCACTGTGATCGTCTCCTATCTCTACCACATGAAACATTGTCCTTTCTTTTCTTTTTGTTGCCATTTGTCTGGAATAACTTTGTATGCCTCTTTATTTCTAAGAACTGCATGCTATTTAAAGTGATCTCTGATATCAAAGTGATCTTCTCTTCCTCTCTGCACTTACAGCTAAATATGACTTTGTTATTAAGTGATAGCAACACTTAGTGTTATTAGTGTTCATAGTGTTCTTTGTTTTTTTTTTTTTTTTTTGTGGAACTGGTGATTGAACTCAGGACCTTGCACTTGCCAGGCAGGCACTGGTGCCCCTGAGCTATCTCTCTCGCCCCTTCCTTTGTTCTTGTCTGCAAAGAGGACTTTACAGCTAATGCTTGTAGCAGCCACCCTGGATCAAGAGGTGACCTTGAAAATGGAAGTCCCATGCCAGGACAATGAGAAAGCAGCAACCTAGGCCTGGAGCCCTCATGACCAAGGGTCACTGATCAGCCTGGCCTCATCCACTTTGTCTGAATCTCTGGCATTTCTGTTACATGCAGACATATAGATCACCAAAGATATACTACATTTTGCCTTTAAAAGGAAAAAAACTAACTTGACCTGAAGGTTTATTTTTTTTACTTTCCTGTAAATCTGAATTCCTATTTTACACTAGTAGTTACTTTACAATGCCTAACAAACTTATTGGAACATTGGTGCCCAAGAGCATCCTTTAGGTCTTGCTACCTCAAATATGGCCCCTGCATCAGTCATATCAGAGTTTGTAAGAAGTGCAGATTTGCCTCGCCACACCTACAGACCCAGGTCTCATTCTGATAAGATCTGCAGGTGTACTCTAACTCCCTGCTGCTGGGGGCACCGTGTCCCTCCCCACTTCCACGTGGTGTCTTCACCTCTGCACAAGGGCCCACTGGGGCCTGCAGAGTGCCTGGCCGTCCGCCGTCCCCAGTGTTAGCCCTATTTCCCACATCCTCCAGTGCTCGCCCTGGAAGCTACCCACCCGGCCTGTCCCCTAGCCGCCCGCTCAGCAGCCTGCCTTTCCTCCCTGCTAATGGGGTGCAGCTGCAGGTGCTATCTGGCCTGGCCCCATTCTCTGCAGTGTGACACTCTTTTCCAGGCCTCCTTTCAAGCCCAGGTGACCCAGTACCAAGACCTGGCCCAGGCACACACATGCCGGGGGCTGAGAGAACATTTTTTCTTTGTGGCTAAAAAGAACTGAATGCTAAGAAAAATTTATGTTCTTGCCTTTTTTCCTACCTAGAAGAATAGGGTGACATCTGAGGTTCAACAGCCACCTTGTAACCATGAGAACAAGCCTGAGGTCAAAAAGTTGACATGTGGAGGATGAGAAGCAGAAAGCCAGAGCCCTGTCCTCGCCGTGTGGCGGCCGTTCCTGCTTCCCGCTTCACTGTCCATGTGCTCCGCTTCACTTTCCTTTACCTTTCCTTTACACAGGAGCAAGAGAACTGAGGTGTGTCTGAGCCCATTAGTTACATCACACTGTAGTCATTTTTAATTTATAGAAACCTAAGCCGAGGCTTTTGTTATAAATATCACTCTCATCTCTTCAAATCTCCATCCACCAAATCCACCACTCTAAAATAAGAACAGTGTGTTTTCAGTTTTCCAAAGCTCTGAGACTGTTTTCTGCACAGGTGGGCGTGAGGCAGCCACCCACTCCAGGGAGTGACCCTCTCTCCACCCTCTCCGCAGCGCTTGCCCAGGGTCAGCGGGCTTTGTCACATGTTGGCTGTGGGCTACTGAGGACCGGTTTTCCTTCAGGGCTGTGGTTTCTGGGGAGTGGATGTTGTGAAACAGTGTGAAGAGAAGCTGAAGTCTGAAATTTAGTGAACTTTTCCGTACCCCTCAAATGTGAATAATGACTTGCTGATAGAAGCGGCGTTTTCAAAGATGAAAAACAATCTAAGATTTATGGCCAACTCTGTAGCCAAGGTGGAAACATCAGGCTATTCCTAGATCTATTCTGGGCTGGGAGGAAGGGAGGAACAAGGGGAAAAGAGACACTGAGAGGCCAGAGGGCGGGGCTGTGGCCCGCATGTTGGAAGGTCTTGTGGGCCTGGCTGGGGGCGGGGGAGGGGGGCTCCAGTCTTGCAGGCAGGACAACCACTCCTGTGCTGCTGCAGTGAAGGGAATGGGGGCTCCTCAGGGTGCTGAGGAAGATGGCTTTGGGGTATAGACCATATGGAGGTAGAGGAATATTTTATCTGGGGCCCAGAATACTGCTGCTGAGGGTTGACTCCCTCACTGTATGCTTGGGAAGCCACCAGAAAAATATCCTAGAGTATCTTAGAGTCAAATTAAAATCCTTGGCCAGCCAGGCACAGTGGCGCACACCTGTAATCCCAGCACTTGGGAGGCTGAGGCAGGAGGATCGATGTGAGTTGGAGACCAGCCTGGGCTACAAAAGTGAGCTCAAGGTCAGCCTGAACTGCGTAGTGAGACCCTGTCTCAAAAAGACCAAAAAAAAAAAAAAAAAAAAAAAATCCTTGGCCAGAAGCCCCCTTGTGTTCTTGCTTAAGAAGCCCAGGATACTGGTGAGATAGCTCAGTGGCCTAAAGCGCCTGCTTAGGCAAGCTTAGGCAACCGCAGGGATTGCGGTTCAATCCCCAGGACCACATGCTGCGCCAGCCCCACCACCAGGGCAGGCTGAGCAGGCCATAATATACATACATGCATGCATGCATGCATACATACATACATACATACATACATACAAAATGAAGCCCAGGATCTTGCTCCCAGCAACTCCTGGAGCAACTCCCTGCTGCTCCTCCAGGATCATGGGGTGGGGCGGGGCAGGGACAGAGCTGCTATGGGGGACAGCCTGATGAGTGTGGGATGACTTCCTCGGGCCTCTAGGGCCTGTGGGCTCACAGCCAGTGTTTTTCAGAGTAGATTTCATAACCACAGCTTCAAAGTACAAAAATAGAATATGAAAAAAAAAAAAAAAAAAAGATACACGGGACCTACTGGTTAGAGGTTAGAAAAATACTAAAATCATAGTAACCAAGTTGAAAACTGGAGGCGCATTCTGCTTGGTGAGAGTCCCAGGGCCAGCTGGTGCAGTCTGTCCCTGAGCACTTACGGGGCAGTGCCCCTCTCTCCTGAGGAAGGAAGGCACCCCTGCCCGCCTGCCAAGCAAGGGTCTTCAAGGGCCCCAGCCCCCGGCTGGGAGCTGCAGAAGCTGTTGGAGGCTGCAGCTTGAGGGGGCTGCTTGATTCTGCTTCTCTAAACACACCCACACTGCAACTCAAAACGCAAAAGCAAGCCAGGGGTGGTGGCGCATGCCTGTAATTCTGTAATTTCAGTACTTAGGAGGCTGAGGCAGGAGGACTGCCAGGAGTTCAAGGTCGGCCTAAACTGCAGAGAAGATGTTGTCTCAAAGAAAAAAAAAAAGACTCCAAAACAACCCAATCCCTTTTCTAAACAAATTGAATCTTCTATGTCAGGTTCTGTATATTTTCCTGATCAGTTCCCCATCCCAACCATATTCCATAACAGAATACAAATTTTTTGATTAAGGAAATTCTTGGGAATTTTCCTAATAAAGGTTCCCTGGTTTAGAACAGATTTGGGAGGAGACCAGACATGTTATTTTTCCTTTGGGAAAAAAGCAACACTCTTGAGAACCTGAAGGAGAAACAATGTGTACTAACTGGCGTGTTTTTTTTTTTTTTGGCTTTGTGAGACAGTGTCTCACTATGCAGTTCGGGTTGGTCTTGAGCTTACTTTGAACCCAGACTTGAGCTCATATTCATGACGATCCTTCTGCCTCAGCCTCCTGAATTCTGGGATTATGGGCGTGTCCCACCACAGCCGGCCCAATTAGCTTTTAAAAGCCCAGAGGAATCTCATTTTCTAGTTTGAGGGAACTGGGGTACCAGACCAACTCAACCCTTCTTTGAACTATAGGCGCATTACTGCGTTACTGGGGGCCCTAGAACTTTCTGGGGGAGTAGACAGAGGATCCCCTGACCTAAGGGGAGCTGTCTATCTCAAGTTCCAGGTCCATATCCATCTGCAAAATCAGACCACACTACAGAAGAGATACGTCAGCCTGACGTGACACTCAGAAGGTGACACACCCACCCGGCCTGCTGGAGGCCTCTGCCTTCCTTTGCAGTTTCTAGCCGAGCTGTGAGCAGTCCGCATGCCTATAAACGGATCACTTGGGAGGCAGGGCCGGAGAATTGCAAGCTGGAGCCTGCCTGGACCTCTCAGCAAGACCCTAACTCAAAACAAATAAGCAAGCAAAGAAACAGATGATAGTGTGGCCGAGGAAGGAGCGCCGGCAGGGTGACCTGACCCGAGGACAGAGAAGGCGGAGCCTGCATGCCATGCAGGAGGGCCAGGGCTTGGTGTGGAGTCGGCAACACCTGCACAGGGTGACAGCACAGGTGGCCTCCTCCCCAGGCCTCGAGCTCAGGCCAAGGCAGATGGCCAGGGCACACGTGCCGAGATAACCTGGGCTCCTCTCTCCGAGGTGCACTTCAGGGTCCTTCCCAGGCCTGGCTCTGCCTCTGCTGTCCCTCCCAACTCTCCATTTTCCAGGATCTTCTCTGGGCCCTCCTGCCCCAGTAAGGGGAGCTACGGCATTACGGTGCTGCAGACCAGCCACACAGGAATGCACTTGGACCAGCTCCACTGTCTCATTATGGCCTGGGTTTCCTACTCACTTAGACACTGAGGGTGCTCCTTGCTTCTGCTTGTCATGAAGTGTCTGTGAGCTGGCCAGAGCCCATCTCCCGAGATCCTGTTCTGGCGATGCACATGTGAACACTGCTGTCCAATCTGACGCCATGAATTCTTCCCAGAGAAACAGGAAAGGAGCGCAGAGGCTCAGCACTGCCTGCTCTCTGCATGGACACAACTGTGTTCCACCACAGGCAGAGCCAAGGCCCTCTTCGTGACGCCCTGCCACCACCGCAGCCCACTCTAGAAGGACTCTGCCATGAGAGCTCTGCCACGTGGATTCTCACAAAGAGCAGCGGGGACAAATTGTACCCTGCAGGGTTCTGAGAACAGAATTCAGGGCGCTTGGTGGGTATAATGCCTCCTTGGATAATAATAGAAGCTGAAGAGTGCAGGGCTCCCCCAGGGGCTGCTGCCGCATCCTGCAGGACTTCTTGGTCAGTATTCTACATCTGACTACCACGTGCCTATTGGAGTTGGAAGAAGTGTGAGGGTGAATGAACTTGGGTGGGCAAGGGACAGGTGCCAGGGACAGAGCGCACACCCAGAAAGGGGGTTTTCAAAGGATCAGCCTTACGATGTGCCCAGGAAGAGGGCTGCTGCCAGTAGGACCCTCAGTCCTCCTAAATGAACCAGGGCCTAAGAAGAAGACAGCTTGCCATGGTGTGAGGAGGCCCTACGCTATGCCTGGGACTCAAGGGAGGTGACTCCAGTTCTGGACTAAAAGGATACACAAGGGGCTGGGGAGATAGCTCAGCAGAATAAGCACTTGCCTGGCAAGTGCAAGGGCCTCAGTTCAATCCCTGATTCTGCAAAAAGTAAATGGATAAATAATAAAAGAGCATCCCAGGGAGGCATAGAAAAGGACACACAGAAGGAGAGTGCCAATGCCATGAGCAAGAAAGGAAGCGTTCATGACGGGGAAGCAGCACGCCGTCAGCAGCATCAGCCCGGATGGCGGGGCCCACTCAAGCAGCTCATCACCACGCCCGGAGGGTCGGGGAGCTTGGCTTTGGGACAGCAAGGGTGGAGGCAGACGAGAAGACCTTGGAAACAGTCCCAGCAACAAGGCCCAGCCAGGGAACTTGCAGGCACTTGCAACCTGCTCCTAGACCCAAGATGGCAGCATGTTTGCAACTGCTTCTGCGCATCGTGGGAGCCTGCTACCCGTGCATCTGCTGAAAGGGAGGTGGACGTCGGGCCCAGGCTCCTTGGGACAGTGACAGAAGGCTAAGGGCAATATAGCCCTTCTGTAACACTTCACTGCAGCTGGGGGGAATCGGGAAGGGCATGGGGCATCTGGCCTACCTAGATCGAGGTCCATGACTTGAAGGAATAAATGAGGATGCAGCGAATGTTCCCACAAGCTGTTTCCTCTGACAGCCAGCCCTCCCTGCCCTGCGCAGCACCAGACAGGACTTCAACTCCCCACTTCTGGTATTTCCTCGCTGGAACCCTCTTGACAATAGGGAGAAACACCCAGACAGCCCCAGAGGCCCTGGGCAGACCAAGGCGGTGGAAATCTCAGGGTGTGGTTTTATGGCTGGGAGATGTGGCTTCACGGAACACCCAGTTCTTTCCACCCCCGTGCTGCTGGAGGCCCTCTGAGCCCTACCAAAGAGCATCCCTCTCCGCCGCCCTCTCCAAACCTGCCCTCTCAGCAGTCTGGGGAGGCTCAGCGGGGACCTTCCTGCTGTTCCTTCCTGTGTGTGAATCAAGACGTGGGGGCAGTATAGCCAAGTGCCGTGTACCGTGTCTTGTGGGAGCTGATGTGGCATGGAGTGGTCCAGAAGTTCTGCCTCCTTCCTCAAGCTTCAGGTGGTCTCTCTTCTAGGCAGAGACCTGAGGATGGGGGTCAGCACCCCGCGTGGAGGTCACCTGCTGTCCTCTTTTGTGTCTCCCCTTGGAACTCAAAAGAGTCATCTTTCGAACCTGAAAGTGGCTTTAGAAAACCTCTACTGGTGCTTGGTGTGGTAGCGCATGCCTGTAATCCTAGTGCTCAGGAGAGGCTGAGGCAGGGGGCTTGCCACAAGTTCAAGGCCAGCCTGGGCTGCAGGGTGAGCTCAGGGCCACCCTGGACTACACAGTGAGGTCTTGTCTTGAAAGAGAGACAGACACAGAGAGAGAGAGAGAACCTCCACTTTCCCCCATGATCTGAGGTCCCAACCTAAGGGGCTGAAAGAGTAAGGCCTCTGTCACCATGAGGATAGGAGCATTCGATTCTGACACCACTTGTCTTCCATGGGCCTTTGGGCCCATTATTGTAAGGCTCTGAACCTTGGCTTATCATCTTCATTTAATTTTTTTTCTGTGGTGCTGGGGAATGAACCCAGGGCCTTGTGCTGACAGGCAAACACGCTACCCAGCCTGCTTGGTCGTCTTCATAGGGCTTTTTTTTTGGTTGGGGGGAGCAGGCTTGAGATAGTCTTGTTATGTAGCCCAGGCTGTCCTTGAACTTGCAGGGATCCTCCTGCCTCAGCCTTCTCAGTGCTGGGAAGACAGGCGTGCGCCACCGAGTCTAGCAATGCTTATTCATTTTGAGAATGGAGAAAGGCACAAAAGGTCTCCCAGAGTGCAGAGGGAGTACAGAGGCGCAAGGGCCAGTGGAGCAGGGTGTGTGAGGGTGGAGATGAAATGCCCTGGCACCTGCCCCACCACTGGCTCGCTCAGAGAGGGAGGAGGCTGTCAGACAGGCCAAGAGGAAGAGGGTGCCTCTCTCAGTCTCAGGATTAGTTGAATTGTACTAGGCTCCCTGCTGGGCTGCCTCAGGCCAGCCCTGTGCTTGTGGGTGAAACTCTTGCTCAAGAAATTCCATCTTGCACGAGACAGGAGGGAACAGTGAGAGAGATGGAGCTAGTCCAGATCTGCCAGAGGGCCCAGACAGAGAGGACACTCAATTGGTTTCTTGTTGAATCAGTGTTTCTGGGGAAGGGCAAGCCCAAGGTGGCTGATACAATCGGCCCCATCTAGGATCCATCACCTCAGGGTAATCTCACAGTCCTGTCCTGATCCCCTCCCCGGGGCAGTCCCTTATTGTGCTATTGTGCTTAGTGACTCTGATGGGTACATTCTTCCATTCACTCACTTGTTGATCACCCAGTGGTGATTTTTATTAAGCACTTAATATATATCAGGTGCTAAGAATACAGTAATGAACAAAACAGACAAAAACAGCAGAAAACTACATAAAGAGTAACGCAGGAAGGTTAGTGATAGCAGATAGCTGGGGTGGTTACTGTAGCGCAGGTGGTAAAAGCAGCCCTGTGTGCAAGGGGACTGAAGCTACGGGGAAGCGATACAGAGCGAGCGCCAAGGCTGGGGAGCAGCACCCAGCGGGCCAGGGGCCACCGGGGCTTGTGCAGCAGCTCCGAGGCTGGGAAAGCTCGGGACAGGGAGGTGGCCCAGGGGCCACACTGGCCGGCTAGGGTGGGAGGGCTTTGTGTGTGAGTGTGAGTTTGGGTTTTATTCCAAGTGAGATAGGAAATGAGAGAGGACTGTGGGCAGGAGACCAACGCAGTCCGACTTTCCCCCAAAGAGAGCTCTGGAATCATCAGTCATGGACAAAGAACTGCAGACAGACAAGGGTAACGGCAGGAAGCCCAGGTTGAGGTTTTGCAGAAGCCCAGAGGAGAGTGGGCTGTGGCCGGGATGCTAGGCCTGACACACAGGCACTTTGTAAAGATCTTTCAAGTGAATGAATAAATGTCCTTGATCTGATAGTTTCTTTCATACCTAACATAGTAAGAGGAAAAACTCGTGGCCACCTAAGGAGGAGTGAAAGAATGAGTCAGAAAAAGACTTAGGTTTTAAAAATGGGCCCTGCGAATCCGTGGAGGCGGCTGCAGCGCGTGCCCTAGTGACGTGCCTGCTCTTGGTCTGGGTGCTTCTTCCTTACAATAAGCGCTTGGTGCGTCCGTAGAACAGGGCCTGTAGCTGGAGAGAGCCACTGTGAGGACCCTGTGTCTGGGTCCTTGGTCCCTGTGGAGACACAGGTAGGAGACAGGAAGTGCTGGTAGGACCAGAACAGAGCTGGAGGCGGCCTTTGAGATCCTAGGCTGTGACCCTCTGAGACACAGCAAATCTCCACTGGCCTGAGGCCACCTCACTGTGGGCCACTGTGAAATGTCACAGTGACCCAGCACTCCCTATCTCTCCTCCCAGGCCTCCCTCCTGCTTATTCAGGGGCTGAGCTTATGAGAAGCTTTTGTACTTTCACGCTGGTTCACAGCTATGTCACAGTGGGTAACAGGGGTGCGTATGCATCTGCATGAGGGGAAGCAGGGCACGGGTGGGAGAAACCCACGGTGGGGGGGTGGGGCAAGCGCTCTCTTCGGCAGCGGTGCACTGCGCTTGGTGACTGCCAGGGCTCGGCTTCCCTGGGCCTGCAGCAGCTCTGCGCTCTGGCCAGGGCTCCTGCTCTGTATATCCTGTTGCATTCCCCCTTTCCCCAGCTCAGCTCTCTTTCAGGTTCTCTCTGGGTCACTGTGTCAAGCCTGACAGGCTAGTTTGGTGTCTCCAGTTAACCCCAGGTTGGCTTCCTGGCCCTGCAGTCTAAGACCTGGATCACACAGGTAAGGGTAGCAAAGGTCCAAATACCACAGGACTGGAAATGCTAAGTCCAGAGCCAGACGATAAGCTTGTAGCAATCTCTACAAGTGGTGCCCTTCCAGTGGGAGGGTCTGTCTGTGGGTTCTGGGATGCTTGTTGCAAGGGGCACCCCAATCTCCTTACAGAATTAGGGACAGACGGGCAAAAAGAACACAAATTGTACAACACCTGTATAACACCAACTACTGTATATATCTAACAGAAGACATGGGCTGGCTGGGGGATAAAAGTACGCAGCACATGAAAGAGCAAATGACAGAAAAGTAGGAATAAAAGGGCTGTGTAGAATGCTATAGGCAGGTGGGCTGAAGATACCACCAAGTGGTCCTGTCTCATGCGGCAGGGTGAAAAGAATACATTACTTTTTGGGGCTTAGGGACCTATGTAGGTGAGAGAGGGGAAAGACTACTCTCTCTCTCCTTCCCTCCCTCTGTTCCCCTCCCTTTTCCCCTCCCCCTCTCCTCCCTCTCTTTCTTACCCATTGTCAACATCTTTTATTTTCTACTTTTTCTTCACAGCAAAGTGTCTACAGAGAAGTCACCCTTCTTGAATCCAAAGCACTAACACGGGATATGAGGTCTGGAGCCCTTCTCTCTTATCCTGTACCCATGAAAGCAGATGAATCATGGCCATGGCCCTACAGCCCCTGATCAGAAGCCCACCCCCCTAATATCTCACAAGTGGAAACAGGAGGCCACCTGAATCAGGTGATAATTCTGAGCTGAAGCTAAGAGAGGAGGAGAGGGAGAGCTGGTGCTGGAGGGAGGGCTCAGAAAGTTCACCGCCCTTGCCCCTGTCAGCCAGCTCCTAGACCCACCCCCAGGACTCTCCTGCAATGACAGTCACACAAACAGTGCTTTAGCTTGAATACTGTCCTGGTGATTTGCTGCCCACTTGGAGGCCCCTTTCAAATGCACTATGACACTAAAGCCACCATGGCACAAAGAACAGGAAGGAGTGAGCCACTCAGCTGGGCTGGAACAGAGCTGTAGAGAAGGCCGAGCTGACCTTGACTAGAGCTAGTTTCTACGTTTTTCAACTTTTGGACTCAAATCTAAGGTGAGAGAGGAGAAAGGTGAGATCCCTCCTGGACTCTGGCCCATACACTCTTCCGAGCTGCGGATCTCATTCCCTTGCTTGCTAGGCCTAGGAAGGCCTTTTCCTGACTCCGTGGTGCATGCTGGCTGGCACACATTAATGTGAGGAGAGGGCTGCTCCTCCCTCAGTCCTCACTTGCAAAGGCAGGGAGAGTTGCAGGTGCTGCAGAGACCTGTGTGCAGCCAGGAGCTTCTGGTGACCTTCCAGGTGACCCAGGTCACAGGCACACAAGTGAACAACACCCACCCCAGGAGGGCGATGGAGCTGTTTTCACCAGGCTTTTTAGAGTCATTAACCAATCCCATCTACAAATCCATCCTCAGAGCCAACTGGATGCTAAATGGTAGCCAAGGGGATGCAGATGAACCACTGACTTGACGCTTGCTCTTGCTCGGAGCCCTGAGCAGGCCTGTGAAGGAGGGGCTGAGCTGGCTGAGCTGTGTTCCGGAGAGGGCAGGACACAACCTCGACACCTCATTCTGTCCCCACCACAGATGAAGTTCCCCTTCTGCCCTGATTTCCACGGCTGAGCTAGGCAGAGCCTGTAGAATACTCTGTCCCAGATCACGATGCCTCGCGGTCTGAGTGCCTTCCCTGCTTCCTGGTAGCATCATTTCCTGGAAGGCCACAGCCACCACATCAGTGCCAGAGGCCCGGTGACCCCTTTCTGCGCATGCCTCTCAGTGTGTAGCCTTGAAGTCATCTTGCACCTGCCTTCTCTGGGCTCCTTGTCACCTCTTCTCTGTCCCTTCCCGCTGATGGTGGCTCCTGAGGACTGCTCCCATAGCTTCCGGTTGGTCTCCCCACCCCAAGGTTCCATTCGCTCACCTGGCACTGGCCCACGCCGCCTGCTGAGCTCCTCCACCACACGCCTCCTAACAGCACTCTTAACTTTCAACCCTTTGCAGCTTCCCACAGCTACGGACCTGGCTGTGGCCTGGAACCCAGTGTGACTCCGCTTCTGGGTTTATCTCCTGCTCCTCTCTGCCCAGCCTCACCTGGCTTCATATCCACCTGTCCACTTAGTTCTGTCCCAGCAGCTCCCAGGTGCCCCTGTCCCCAGCTCGTGGCTCCAGCTCCTCCTGCGTCCTGGCCTCTTGTGGGGCCCACTTGCTGTAGCCTCTGGGCAGCTCTACTCTCTGACCCCTGAGACTCTGCAGTGAGAATGTAACCCCTGCTCCCGAGAGGCCATCAGAGGTTCTCGTCTGCATCCAGTCCAGAACCACTACGTAAGGGACATGGAGGGCTGCGGGCATTTTTGGAGAAGTGAGAATTTTTACTTTAATGTTTTTATTACAAATTAGACTTCTCAATGGGCCAGCGAGATGGTTCAGTGGTCTAAAGCGCCTGCTTAGGAAAGCTCAGGCAACTGCAGGGACTGCGGTTTGATCCCTGGCACCATATGCTGCACCAGCCCCACCACCAGGGCAGGCTGGGCCAGCCACAAAATAAATAAACAAACAAATAAACAAACAAACTAGACTTCTCAAATAAGACATGAAATAGTAATATACCTTATTTTTTCTGTAGTATTTACTAAAGAACGGATTTAGGGAACAAGACAATGACATATATTTTTATGGCATCTAAGAGTCAACAGTGACCTGAACACCAAAGACAAAGCTGTCCACAGCGTATTTATTCTATGAGATCCCTGTAGACAGAAGGAACAGGAAGCTACAGGCAGCTGCTTCGCAGCCTGGCCACAAGCTATAACACAACGAGAACGCTCTGGAGCGTCAGCTGGCTAAGCCCACTAAAACCAAATACCAGGAGTGATTTTTTAACCCTCAGCCACCATTTAGTCTGGAAATTTGTTGTCTACACTGATGAAAACCAGGCTGTGCCTTGGGGTCTGGGAATCCCTGAGAGGCAGAGCAGAGAGCACCAAAGGAGCTGAGACCATCGGGCCATGACATGCCGCCATCTTCGAGATGATGGGGACCCAGTCTGAGTGTGACCTGTACAGTACAGGCACTGAAAATGCTTTTCTTTCTTTTTTTTTTTTTTAAAAATTTTATTT
>PVKN010025158.1:0-14213 GCA_004027915.1 Capromys pilorides | reverse complement strand
AACTACTACAAGGACAACAATATGCATTGTATCAATTATTGGAAATGTACTACTAACGTGTTTTGAAACTGTTGCATTGTTATTTCTTATTAAAAGTAATTAAAAACTAAAATTTATATAATGACAAAAAATAAATAAATTTTAAGATCTCAGGTAACAGGGACATAGCTCACTGGTACAAGCAGCTGCCTAGCAAGCACAAGGTGCTGAGTTTGATTCCTGGTTAAAAAAGAATTAGGATCTCTAAGAGAAAACAATACCAAACAAATCTTCATTGGTTAAGCGAAAATAACAAAAAATTTTCTTTCACAAGTTACAGGAAAAGAAAAATAAATGAATTAGTCCACACTGTATTGAATCGAGGGCTCTCACCTTTGCAAGGTATTATCAGTTTTAATCTTGTATATTTTCCTTACAGAATGAGTCCCTGTGACCAGAGAGAAGAATTAGCTATGAATAGCAAATAAATATTACTTTATGAACTTCGCAGCCTCAGGGGGACCATGATTTTGCCAATGAGCTGCTTAAAAAGCAGGATGGATGCGTGCATGGGCACACTGGCAATGGGGTCCCACAGCCATTACCTGTCTGCATATCTCCCCGCTGAGACAGCTAGTGAACAACCTGCCTCCCTGCAAGATGAGGCTTTAAATGATAACAATTAGTTCTCAATGCCACAGTGAATGATGTTGTGTTTTGTCCCACACCTGAAAATCAATAACTCTTTCCCTTCCTTTTTTCCTGAGTAACTCTTCGCTGAGACACTGCCTCTCCTCCTTGCTGTCTCTGCCTATGAAGAAAGCGAGGTGGGAGATGAATTTTATTCCCATCTTTTCCTCCAGCCTGTGTCCCTCCTCTTTTTCTCCTCCTCTCTCCCTTGCTCACTTTGGTATTTCAATTTGGGTTTTCTTGTTTTGCAAGAAGCAATACTGATTCTGTGCTCCTGGAAATGAGAGAATACAGTGGGGCAAGAACTTCTCCACGAATGAATCACTGTTGTTCCCAGCGGTTTTATCTATCTCCTTTACAAGTCTCTTTGCTGCCCACAAAAGTGCCAAACTCCTGATAAATGGGACAGCAAGGTGTCACATTTTTCCCCTCTAAATGCAGAGTAAACTTTCACAGCCCTGCTCTGCTGCACTGAAAAATGAAACTATAACTACATGCCGGAAGGTCCTTGAAGAATTCCTTTCTAGGCACAGTCTCTGAGTGGTTTCTACATAGCTAAACAAGTGCTTTAAAGAAAGAATATTTATCCTTATAAAGTGACTTCCCATAAGAAAAGTTCAGCTCTGCAACCACTTCCTCCGCAAGGCCTAGTCATAGCACAGACATTAGACCCACACCTGTCATAAGAAGCACATCAAGAGAAAACACGAAGGAGACCTTCTCAGGGCAGGCTGAGCCCTTTGGACCTCACTGTTCCTCGCAGGTAGCACAGTATTAGCAAGAAATACATATTGGCCATGATGATGGTTATGTTTTATAGCCTATTGCCCTGCAAAGACTAGAATCCTGATCTCTCCTTTCTCATCCTTGGATTTTATTAATTCCAAAAAATAATAGAAGTTTTCTTCTAGTTTTCCATAACTCACCACTTTTAAGAATTAAATACATCCTTCCACAACTCTCTTAATTCTTACTCATATGTCCTGTTGCTCTAAGTCAGATTTTGACTAACCATAAACTGTGGCTCTTTCCAGCCTACCTGCCACCTGTTTTTGTAAAAGCTTTATTGTGTCACAGCCACACCCATTTGCTTGTATGTAGTTCACACTAGAATGGCAGCATTGAGCAGTTGCCATAGAAACTGAATGGCTCTTTAGACAAGCAACAGATACCCCTTCTCTAAAGGACAGAAATGCCCGATGATTATACCATAATTGCTATCACTTATTTAGTATTTACATCAATAAGAAAATCCTAAGTGCTTTCCATGGACTAGTAATTGTGATAATCAATTCCTGTTTGTCATTATTTATTATCAAATGACTCACTGGCACAGAAACTTGGACATTTTTTATTATTGTTAATCCTAACTTGGTGTTAGGGACTGGATCCTTTGGGAGACCATTGTGTGAAGCCCTCAAAGGCAGGATTAGTGCCTGATGAAAGAGAGCTCCTTGGTTCTGCTGCCACATGAAAACACAGCAGGGAAAAGGCCATCTATAACTCAGGAGATGGCCACACCAGATGCCAGCCCTCCTGGTAACTTGATCTTGGACAAGACATTCCAGCCCCAGGAATGCTGAGAAATAAATTTCTGTTGTTTATGAGCCACTTGGTCTATGATATTCTGTTATAACCACCAAAATGTCTAAGAGAATTGCCATTTTAGAAAAAAATAAAAAAGATTAGTTATAAGAGCCAGAGTAAACCCAGTCTGGCTTGAGAGCCCCTGCTGGTAATCACTTTCAGAGTGGCTCTACATTTGGAGAAGCTCATATTTTGGCAGGGAAAGAAACTGACTAGCAGTAGGACAAAATGCAAAAACAAATAGTAAATGTTTTTTTAAAAAACTGAAGAAAAGGAGATCAAAGGATAAGAAAATAGCTTAACATTATCAATACAACAGTTGTAATATCAGGTTGTAAAATTTTACCCGATGGGTCGGTAAGATAGCTCAGCGGTCTAAAGCACCTGCTTAGGCAAACTTAGACAGGCACAGGGAACTAAGGTTTGATCCCCCACATCACATGCTACAGCAGCCCCACCCTCAGGGCGGGTTGAGCCAGCCAAAAAAAAAAAAAAATTTACCGGAGTCACAGTTTTAATAAGTTTCATAGAATCTTTACATCGAATCCAAAAAAGAGAGAGCAACTAGCTAGGTGCTGAATAAATGTTTGATGAAGGTATGGTTGGATTGGATTAGTAGTTGAATGGATGGATGGATTAATGGTTGCTTGGGTGGATGGATGGATGGATGGATGGATGGATGGATGAATGGATTAATGGTTGCTTGGGTGCATGGATGAATGGATGGATGGATGGGTAGATGGGTAGATAGCTGGCTAGATAAGTGGATGGTTGGATGAATGGGTGGATGAACAGATACAAATGTATCTCACAGAATCCAGTTCAACATAGAGTAGCCAAAAAGTGGGAAGAGCTGAGGCCAAGATAAACCCAGCGACACAGCAAGAGAGCTGAGAGGTCCTATTTATAAGCCACTACCATCAGCATGACTCAAAGCCAACTTAATTTCTGGTATTTCCATTCCAGATTTCAAATTCCAGAAAGACGAACTCTTCCTTGGCCATGGTGGCCTAAGTATATATCTCCTGAATGGTGATTTTAAGGCCTGGCTGCACATTCAAATACCTTAGGAAGGTTTTAAAGAATATCAGCTCTTGGCCTTTATCTTTGATCAAGTGAAATTGAATTGCTAATGGTGAAGGGTTGTTTGGACTTGGAATTATTCATTTCCAATAGGCTTTTTTATAAAGACAGCTAAAAACAAAGCAGAGAGTGTCACAGAGCTAGAACTCTTGCTAGGACATTTCAGATACCAGAGTAATAAAATACTCATTACTCTCTAAGTTATCTTGCATTGGATATTTTACTTAATAATTATGACACCTTAACAAAATAGAATCTTCCTAGCATCTGGCCCATGGGGACCCTACACTCGTCATTAGATGAGCTGAATGTGCTGTTAGCAGGCAGGGTCTGCCGCAGGTAGTTCACTGGGTGCAGAATCTGAAAGGGTGAATTCTTGTCCTTGTTTCCTCCCGTCCTCCTCTATCCCTGCTTCCTGGTTGCCATGGGGTAACAGCCTTTCTGCCATGCTGTTCTTGCATGTGAAGCAGCCAACTATAGCCTGAAAGCCCTAGAACCCTGAGCCAAAATAGACCTGACCTCATACTCTCCTTTATGGTGCCAGGAATTTTGCCCCATCCATTGGAAACTGAGTGATGCGTATGTCCACTAATCTGAATTGTTGATCCAAAATGAGATTGAATTGGTTAAGCAACAAATTCTAAAACTATGTTCTATACTTGCACCTGTTCTAAGTGCTGGGAAGGATAATAACAACTGTTAGACAACCTGTGTCCTCAAGAAACTTGTGAAATATTTCACAGAAAACTCTGGCCTATGGAATCTACAAGAGATAGCATGAGGCATTCGGGCTGAATGTATGCGCCAGTAAAGCATTTTCTTTTGTCTGTTTTCTTTTATAGGGACTGGGGATTTGGCTCAGCGGTAGAATGCTTGCCTAGCAAGCTGGAAGCCCTGGGCTTGAACCTTGGCACCAAAACAAAAAATAAACCTCCTCTAAAAAAATTTCAACCAAAAAAATATAATAAAATAAAAAAACACCAAAAGCAAAAGAGGCAACTGTTTTCTTTTATTAAAAGGAGAAATTTCAAATGTATAGAAACTGCTTTGGGGGAGGGTTTTAAGAATAACTATTTGGAGCATTGGTTTATTTTAGCCTCATATAGGAAAAAAGACTAATAATGCTTCTTTTTTAATTTTTATGGTAATATAAACTAGTTGGAATACAGCCCTATGCATTACAAAAAATACTGTGAAAGTCCTATTATTTTGTTAAGTGAATTCTGTATCGGTTGTAATTTCTCTGTTTTGGCACTGTTTTGTTCTCTCTCTCTAATCATGCTTCTTAAACTATTTGCAGAGCTCATCACAGAGAAATCAAAGGGACTCACTCGGATAAGACTCTACAGTTGCAAAGTCATGATTTCTGAACCAATCAAAAATGTCACCCACAAAATAGCACCAAAGAAACCAAGGCGACCCATAGGTGGGGAACAGGAGGACAAAACTCTGATTCCAAAGGAGAGCTGCCTAACAATGCCGCCAGAGTTTTGGTGGCCACTTGATTCTGAATGGACTGCCTGACCCTTTTGAAGAGAGAGAAATCTTCTCAGTGGTTTGACTCTTAGTCCCATGACAATGCTTCCAAGGGGCAAGAAGAAAGAAATGTAAGTAATTAAGAGAAAAAGCCACCTCAGCCCCTTCAACTTCAGGCCCGAGGACTCAGATTACTAAAAGATCTTCAGCCTCCCTGATTCTGAAGCAGCCATGCTGTGCACATTAAAACTGCAACAATTTAGAGCCCATCTCAGGCTGTTCAGAACCTGTATAGAGCCCTCGGCAGGCTCCATCATGCAACTGAGCACGTAAGTGAACAGCGAGCAGTGGCAAGTGGAATGCATGTTGATCACAACAATGACACTTGAAGAGTCCTTGTCAGCCTGTTAAGTGAACCAAAAACAAAAGCAAAATCAGATAAAATTTATAAGTATAAAGGCCAGGATGCTCATGCTAGTAAAAATATTGAAATTAAAATGTAATGAATTCGTTTTCCCTTGTATTTCAGAAGTGACTCACTCTATAGTCTTCACATTTTAAACTGTTTGAGAGCCCAGCCTTCACTAGTAGAGTCTTGTAGAATACAGTATCGGCTGTGGTTTAAAAACAGACATTCTGGGCTAGGGAGATAGTTGAGAGATCTTAGCACCTGCCTGGCAAGTGCAAGGACCAGGGTTTGATCTCTGATTCCTCATGCCATGAGGGGCCTGAACCCCAGGCACACAGTGCTGGCTACAGAAACCAGGCATGGTGGTTCACACCTGTAAACCCAGTGCTGGCAAGGCTGAGACAGGAGGATCACTATGAGTCCAAGCTGTGCAGTGAAACCCTGTAACAAATAAATACATGCTCAAAAAAATAATCATTCCTGTACTCTCAAAGAGTACAACTGCTCAAGTGAACAAAAAGAGAAAGTCTTCAAAGTGAGTATGGGACTTTTTATTTTAAAATGTGATTTCCCTAAAACAAGAATACTAACACTCCCATTGCAATGCCCTTATCAGAAAGACAGACAACTGATGAACCGACTCCTGACTTCCAAAGGGGGAGAGCCCACGAGACACCAGCAGCCACGTGTTCAGTGAAGTGAAGAGCCATTATTTCAAAACCTTTTTGTGTTTATAGCTGTATGGGCCATGCCGTAACACATTTCTTATACAGTCAGCAAGAGGATTCTGCAGCTTGGAAACCAGAGATAAAATTAATATATTGGTTGATACCCACAACAGCCTCTCAGGTGTCATCATTGAGAATTATTATTTTCAGTAGTTCATGGCTCATTTCTTTAAAATTAAAATTAGTGTTGTGGCACCCAAGGATAATTTTCCAGCTGTCACTACAGAGAATAATATAAGCTTGGTGAGTTTAATGAATGGTAGTTTACTGCCATTTGGTGTCAACGCAGTACATGAGTCTGGATTTAACAGGAACCAGAATCACAGCTTTACTGCTGTATCTTCATTAATATCAAATCCTTATATAGCCATGTTAGCTGATAAATTATGCCTGGGCATCTCAATTACATTTGCAAAGAAAATGATTCCTAATGACCAAGGATGAGATAAGGAAGTATAGAAAGAAATCAGGGCCAAATTAGTTGAGATGAAATTGAACTGACTGTGGACTGGCAGATCACATCTGAGCTAGTCAGTAGGAAATGTGGAGCCAAAATTAGCAGGAAGATGTGGAGCCAGAGTAGAAAACAACAGCAAACAGGAACTAAACGTGAAGGTCAGAGAAGGTGACCAAGACAGTGATGGGTTCTGTGGCTTCTCTAAACAAATAATTGAGAAGACCACACATAGCCATTTATGTTGAGTTTGACAACAAACACAGCATACATCAACCAAAAAGCCCTAACTGCTTAGGATGTTGGGAGACACAACCAAGAGGCCCAAGAGTGTGTGTACCAGATTCCTGCTCCTAAATGCTGCCTAGCGTACCCCTGTAATGCAAACAGATCAAACCCTGTGAACTACTTCCCATGCTCCCTTATGAGCTGGCTTCTAGCTGGATTTAGCCAAATCTGGTTAGCGTTCTTGTCAGAAATAAGAAACCAGCAAACATGAGGGAGACACCAGAGCATTTCCGCCTCACTCTCCCTGTGTTAGGAAGCATCTGTAGCAGAGAATATGCCTCCTCTTATAGTCCACCTCCCACCCAATGGACACTGTGCTGGTCCCAATTCATGGGCACCAAGAGCATCCCTTTCTCCTTTTGTCTCTTCAAATAGGGATAGCACCTACTGATCATTTTCACAGTACCTGAAATTATCTTCTTGACCATCCTGTTCTTCCCCAACCCATAGTGACAGTTCCTTATATCCAGTGTACTTTGTTTTAAATCAGTCTCTCTTCTTCTGACTGAATTTCATGTGCCCTCTGTTTTTATGGCTAAAACAGAGAGGGCTGGGCAATCCATGCAGCAGGCTCCACAAACTCTGTAATTTGGGGAAAGGGAGTAATTCCTGATGAAAAAGGTCCGCAGAGCCTAGCTTCACGTGAATATGCTTCACTAGTCTCCAGCACACAACCTTGGAGTGGAGGAAAGCAAAGAGCAAACCAGTTCTGGGGCAAGGTAGAAGGGGTGCAATATCAAAATCAAAGCCCTTGTTTTTTCTCTATCTTTTTGGGGGAATTTAAGAAAACAACAGACAGACAGAGACAAAAACAGAGAGACAGACAGAGACAGAGTTAGAGAAAGAGAAAGACACAGAGAAAGGCAGACAGAAACAGAGATAAAGACAGACAGAGAGAGAGATCCAACTGACAGAAAGTTAGGAAGATATTTGTGCAGCGGAACCTTTCCTCCCACCTCCAAGTATCACCATGAGTTCCCCCACCCTAAGGAGATGAATACATCTCAATGTCCATCTTTGAGGTCAAAGAGGCGGGCAAGCTTGCAGAGGCCACATCCTGCAATTTCTGCAAGAGTTCACTCCTGAGAATAGAGCCTCAAGAAATGAAACAATTCCATCTTCCCCACAGAGCCACTGAGGCAATGGGTTGGGATCAAGACTGTTCAACCTACTGGTGAGAGAACAGAGAGAAATAAACAGATTTGAGTATATGCGAAAGTCGCTGGCATTAGGAATGAGTCCACCAGCCTGCCGCTGCCTCTCAGGGATCATTACCATATTGCTTTCCATAATCTCCTTAAAGTGAAATTAAAAGTCACCCCCGCTCTTCATCTCCCTGCCTATTTGCTCAATGGAATGAAATCGCTCTTCCTAATGCCGCAAATGAGCTGCCTCCTTCAAAACTCCCTTGAACACTCGTGGCATTTTCTTGAAGACAGTCCCATCCAGCCACCTTAATTAAGCCTGGATGACAGGAGCAGCTCCCCCACCCCCACCCAGACAGCCTATGCACAGAGCTGCTCCGCTCCCTCCCCTGCATTTCCTGGGTTAGGCTACTCCTGGCTGCAAGAGAACTCAGGCCAGGCAAAAATCACTAGAGCTGACTGCACAGAGGCCCTTTCCCTGGGGTTTCGGAGAAGATCTGCATCAGCACGCTGTGCCCCTGGGGTTCGGGCTGGGAAAGCTGTAGCTGAGCCTCTGCCAGACAGGCGGGGTGCGGGAGCCTTCCTCCCTGCAAGCCTGGCACAACTCAGGACGGCTTTCTCGGAGCTTCCAAGGCCTGGAGCCCAGACCTCGCTGCTCACATCAGCAGTCGCAAGTCTCTAGCTCCATGCATCCATGAAAGAGCCCAGTGCAAAGCAGCCCAAGCAACAGCCACCTTAATGTCACCTCCACCTTGAATGATTTTCCATCTCAGAGACTTTTGTGACTATTTAAACTGGAGCATTAACTCCTGAAATTAAGCCATGTAAGAGGAAGGAGTAAATTCAAGAATGATTGTATGCATCTGCACCCAAAGGCGACCAATGAGTGTGATGTTGATCATTCTAGGAGAGGTCCCTAGAAGCCCCCACCCCCACAACCAAAGAGTGATAGAGAACAGTGGCTAAGAGCTACTTAGGGCCAGAGGCCCTGACCTCATCTCGAGTTCCGCCACATACTGGGTGACTACAGTGAATTGCCTCTCTCTGTGTCCACTTTCTCATCTGAAAAATGGAAATGGGGATTATAAAGGTGCCCACCTCAAGGCTAGTGTGAAGATAGAGTGGGTCAGCCAAGCATGGTGTCACTCAGAGAGCTGCAACAGGAAGATCACCTTGAGTCTGAAGGAATTCTGGGCTATACAGTGAGTTCAAGCCCAGCCTGAAATATGTAATGAGATCCCGTATCAAACCTGAGCAATGGTGCTTGTAATCTCATTAGTTGACCATTGTTTGTCCCACCTCATGCCCACCTAAGCAAGTTCGCACATTCTCCACCATCTTAAGCCAGCTTCACCGCATGGTTTTCCTCTATAAAAGTTAGGAAGAGACAGCTTCCCAGGGACAACACACTCAGGGGCTCCTTTTTGTCCCACTCTTGAACAGAAGTTTTCTTTCTCCCAATAAATGCATTCTACTCTTTAAAAAAAAAAAAAAAAAAAGAAAGAAAACAACAGAAAAGTTTAGAGTCTGGCCATGTGAAAATCTTGCTATACTACAGTTCTGTTTTTTAAATAGCTAATCACTGGTTTTGGAGTGCTTGTAAATCTCAAGGATGTATCTAGGGTCTCCACAAAGCCTCATGTCTTCTGTCAGTGGGACTTCTCAAGGGCGATCGATGCTGTCTCTGGACTCCTCTGCAGTGCTATCAAAGACAGACACAATGGGGCCTTGCTGGCTTTTGCACATTCCCAGAGGCTCCTTGTCTTCCCTATCCAACTCCCTCACTACTCCTTCAAGGGTTTTTTTTTTCTCCCCCCTAAGAACACTTCTTAATAAATCCCAGTGAGTGATGTTTGCCATTAATTATTGATTCATTCACTCAACCAATATTTGCTCTTCGCCCTGCCTACTGAATGTGCTTGACAATTCCTCAGGCACTGTGGATATAGGAACACATTTCAGGTCCTACCCTGATAATTCTATAGTCACAAAGACCAAAGCCCACAGGTGTTAGCTCTTAGAGACAACAAAAACCTATAGTGAAGTGGTGGCCACCACAACACTGAAACCACTCTCTGCAGGAACAGACACCTTAAACACATCTGTCCCCACCTGGCCATTCCCAAGCAATATCCCAATCAGAGAAATGACAAGGCCAGAATTGGTTAAGACATCACGCGCTCTCTCTGCCCCTCCTCTCTTCTCAGGATCTCTGAAGGCAGGACTCCAATGACAGTGGAGAGCCCACAGCTGCCTGCAAACTGGTGGATCCAGAGCCAGACTGGCTGAGCCCACGCTGCCGCCCCAACCTCATTTGGAACCTCACCCACCAAGAGCTGCAGGTGCAAGCTGGGTTCCCATGGCACCAGCCCAATGAGGAAGCCACGGTGAGTGAGAAGACAGCAGCTGCAGGGGAAGTTACAGCCAGTCACACGATGACACACGCTGGACTTCCTGCACCACCAGGGGAATGCCTGCTGCTTGTGAAGCTGTGTGTCTCTGGGAGCTACTCAGAGCCTCTGCCAAGTGGGCCCTTCCAACAGCCTGCTGACTCCTCTCCCTGGAATCCAAACAAGGAAGAGCAAAAGAATCTGAAACTTACATTGTATGAGAAGTCAGAGACGTATCCTAGGAGAGTCACTAGATAAGAAGACCTGTTCCTCATGTGTCACTATCTGAAGGCATAAGCAGTGAGAAAGAAAAGCATCTTTCAGAGAATTGATCACATTAAGGAACAGAAATCTCCCCAGGACACTTCACGCTAATCAGCAGAGCACAGACTTAACACTGGGGACCAGAAAGCAGAGCCCTTAAATTGGAGTCAGAAATGAAGTTCTGGACTAATTGTCCTAGCAGTTTAACTGTCCTGGGGTGCCTCCCTTGGAATCCCAGTAACCTCAGGTGTGAACTGGGCCATGACACCTGCCCTGTGTGGACACTGTGTAGGCAGAAGTGGTCAGGGATGGAATTCTTAGCACAAAGTTCACACCCACGGCCCTCCCCAAAGCTCGCTGCCTTGTCTCTCCGCCTCTCGTGACTCTGCTTCTCTTCTCCTTTTGACGCAAGCATGTACCATGTTTTCTCTCACATGTCTTCATTCCAGCATTTACTCCAAACCTTGGTCTTCTCCATAGCTTCACCCAAGCTGTCAGCCTCTCACCTCTGTGTTCCAAAATCCCACATCACACAAAGCCAGGGCAGCTCCTGGGATCACATTCTCTAAACTGATTATCAGATAATGGGGCATTCTGACCCCAAAAGAATAAAAATCAGATGGAGCCAAATATTGCATCGGCTGCTGCACAGCCGAAGCCTTGGGCTCAGCTGCCCTTCATGGAGTCGGAGCTCCGTCTGAAGGGAGCCAGCAATTGCTCAAGAGAATGACCAAGCTGCTACTCACGAAACAAGAAAAGCAACTGATTTTTACTGATTTCTTAGGGTGTGCTAAAATCTAATAGTTTCTATAGGCCGGAGCATGGTTTCATAAAATATTTCTTCTTGTGATGGACTTGGACCACCAGATGGCCACAGTCCACTTGTCCCTGTTGAATTTTCACGTACCTGGCAACATCATCCCACACAAAGCATTCTGGCTGAGTTCTTGCTGGGTTAGCAGGTGCTCAACTTCACTCAGAAACTGAGCTCCTCTAACAGCTGGTGTTACCATCCTGCGTAAGTGTCCTGGATTATGCTAGGCCTGAAGGATTTGCAGGGCTTGCACAGCTGAAAAAGGGCAAAGTAAGAATAAAGGGTAGCGGCCAAATTAATCCTTGGACAAAATAGATTTTAAATGATTAGGATGTCTAGAGCTAAGTAGAAATTATTTAGGCATTGAAACAGCAAAGGGGATAGACATAGTATGAAGAGAAAGATGCCAAGCCTTTTATCCCAGCACGGTCACCCATTGGATATCGTCAGGGCCAAGTGAAGAATCATTATTTGCAGTGAAAGCAGTCTTCATGTTCCTGGGAAATAACCCATGCAGTTGCTTCCACATTCCACACATCAGAGGCGCTGTCTGCAGCAAACCTAGTGGGAAGCTAACAATGTAGTACCCAGACAGGTGATCACCAAAATTACTGATTTTTAAGTTGACCAAGAGAGTCTAGTGGGCTTAGGTAGGTTTGTTCATTGGGAACAATCTTTCATTTCATGTCAGCATTCTTCTTTTGTGATTTTATCTGTTCTCTCCTGATGGATCTGTTGAAACAGGACATGCTACAAAGGCAGCAGTTGATGGTACCTGGAAGTCTGCTTTGTGGTCCTAGCCTTCTGTCCCTAACTGCTGGTCCCTAACTATCTCATCAAACTCTGAACTTCTGGATCTGTCCCATTCTCTCAGTGCAATTTTTGAAACACCAGTTTAAGGTGTTATAATTCATCTGGACAAATATATCCCTAAAATTCTTTTACATTGATAGAATGCCTTTTAATATAAATATTTCATCATACTTCTGCAGTGTTACCATGGTTTGCATCCACGTGAGCTCATGTCTAAGACCATTAGATGTAGTTTGTGACACAGAACAAGGCATGATCAGAGGCTCCCTATACCAGTAGCACCTTCCTGATTCACAGCAGACCCTATGTACAGTGCTTTGTCTCTTAAGATATCTTCCTAGGATTTGCTAAGAAATTACTATACACATACAGTACAGCATATGGACAGTTATGAAGCATATTGAAGCACTTCACAACTGTCCATTTTTTAGAAGAAAGAGTTGCTTTAATGCAAGTGACTTTAGAAGTTCCATTATACATTTTAATCTCAATTAGACTATATATTTTAGTCTCAATCACATTTTAGATATTTTAGCCATACTCATCAGATAATCAGAGATAAAACTTATAAGCCCAGGGAAGATATTTAGTACTTCTAAATTCTAAACATTTGAAGAATACTGTTGAGAAACTAAAATAGGAATGAAATGTACCCAAGAGGCAAATTCAGAAACTTCAGAACATCTTTCTGGAAAATAAATAAATAATGAAATAATAAAGAGCATCGCAGCTCAGAAGATAGGGAACAGGGTAAAGATTTTAAAATTAATAAACTGAGATCTTTTCTCCAGAAACGTTATTTCTGTGCCCTTTAGTCAGACTTGAGCTTTCTCAAATTGCCTTTGAAACAAGTTAATAAACAATATGTGTCTACCCAATTACAGCATTTTGGGGGAAGTAAAGAGCACTCCGTAATTTGTCCTTCAATAAGCAAAAGAACACAAGTAATCCCCATAGGCCTTATTCGAGAACAACACTGAAGGACACACAGAGGTAAGGCTCGTCCTTAAAGTTGTCTAAGACATGAGAGAGAATGGCCCACCTTTTGCTGTGCTGTATGCTACCAGAATCAAGGTTACTCCTAGCCCTTAACTCCTTGCCACCAAAGAATGGTTAAAAATAAACATGTGGGCTGGGCCAGGATATAGTTTAACCCAATAGCATTCATCAACAGGAAACTGAGCCCTAGGAGGTGAATGCAAAAAATTCTGAGATGATAGTTCCTAGGCCAGAGAAGATGGAGAGAGGTTTATGGAAGGCAAGAGGCTATGCTGAAGTAGTGGCAATTTGGTCATAGGAATGATCAGGAATGACGAAGAAGAAAAACATAGGGGAGGAAACACCTTAAAAGCATCATCCTTATCTTCTTTATAATGTTTCTAAAGGTAAAGTGTCTCCACTAGTGATCTGGGAATGTCTGAGCCATGTAGAAATAAAATGAGAAAGGAATAATTTTTAAGCTACAGATTCATAGCTCAAGAGTCAGCCTTACTCCCTCAGGATTTAGGTACATGGGAAGTGACCAGTCACATAGGATAGAGCCAAACAGAAGTCTTAAGTCTTGAAGACAGACCTAAAATAAAACAGAAATCAAAGTATTTCATTATTTGCAAGGCAAAAAAAAAAAAAAAAAAACTCACAAACTGGCCCACAGTTTGATTTCAGGTATAATATAAACAGCTCTTTACTATTGATGCTTGATAAACCACCAAAAAAAAAAAAAAAATATCACATTTTCAGAAGTGATAGATAATTATTCAGCATTTTGGGAAATGTAGTTTGTTTTTGCTCAAACCATTGTATACTGTGACATTTTCTGTTTCTAAAAGAACAGAAAAGTGGGATGGGGAGATAGCTCAGCAGTATAAGGGCCTGTGTGGCAAGCTCAAGGACCAGGGTTCTGTCCCCAGTAATGTATGTCATGCTGGCCTGACCTGGGATCACACGCCTGTAGACCCAGTGCTGGGGAGGCTGGGACAAGAGGATCACTATGAGTTCAAGCTGCGTAGTGAAACTCTGTACCAAAGAAAGAGAGGAAGGAAGGAAGGAAGGAAGGAAGGAAGGAAGGAAGGAAGGAAGGAAGGAAGGAAGGA
>PVKN010025156.1:0-14201 GCA_004027915.1 Capromys pilorides | reverse complement strand
GCAGGCTTGGCCCATCTGTCTGCATGGTGTGCACTGGCCAGCTCCCCGAGGGCTCCCCACTCACCCTGGCTTCTCTGTGATGCAGACCAGGCCACCCCAAAGCTGCCTGCAAACTTTCCACTGAGTGCTGAGCCAGCTGCAGCTTCCTGCTCTGTGGGGAGTTTTCCCAGATTCTGATCACAGCACAGCGAATTGATCTATTAGATGAACTGGGAAGGAAAGAGCGGGAGAGTGAGCATGGAGGTTGTAGGGCTGAATGTTTTCTGTGTAGCAGGCCCCTCCCCTTCTGACTGGAGTATTAATTGCTACATTACTGCTGCCATGTAGGAAAGACAGTCAGCAAAGCCTGGGAGGGCTCCAGCTCCTCCTTCTCCGCTCTGCTCAGTTTCACTCCCATCCTCCGATCTCCAGGAGCGCCTGGTGCCGTGGCAGTGCTGTCCCAGCCCTGGCAGCCCAAGGTTCTCCTGTGGTGAGGACTTGAGTGGACAGCAGCAGGGGGTGGAGAGAGGGAGGGAGAGTTTGCCCTGCAGGCTCTCTGGATGCAGAAGCCGAACTTGCTGCAGAGGCAGCTGTGCTATGCTTGGAGCCTGACTCCTGGGGTGCACCCCTCTCTCAGGGCTCATCCAACCACGCGAGGTAGGTGCTGTCCCTCTTGGGCACTGACAGCAGCACCTGCCTTCCCTCTGCCACCATGAGTGGCTGCTCTAAGAGATGCAAGCTTGGATTTGTGAAATTTGCTCAGACCGTCTTTAAGCTCATCACCGGGACCCTCAGCAAAGGTAGGAAGACTGGCCTTGACTTTCCTTTTCTATCTTGATGTAGCCCGGCTGGTCACATTACCTAGGTGTCAGGACAATGGTCATTTTTTTGTGCACCTGAGTCTCAAAGGAGCCTAAGGGAAATGGGTGGCGGGGATTTGAGGTTGCTGACAACCTGGGTCCTGGCTCTAAGAAGGTGGGCACCCTGCCAGGGAGCTCAGCCGGCTGTAATTGCCTGGAACTTTAGAAATGGAGTTGGTGGTGTGTGGCTGATTGGTTACAGGCAGGTAAAGGAGCAGAACCCTTTCCAGAGCTCTGGAAGTGACTTAGCGTGACTGGAGTTTCACGAAGTTATCCACAGAGTATTGTGTCTTGTTGATAAGACACATTTGATGCAGTGGGCTGAGAGTCATTCTGCACGGCAGAGATGCCGGAGGGGGCCCACTGGAGGGGGCATAGGGGGTGGAATCCATGGCGCACCAGCGAATCCGGAATCTGGATTAGCTCTGCAATCACACGCCAAGAGCCCTTTCTCATGGGACTACAGGGTCTTGTGCTGTGGGGACTTTGTTCATCATTCTGCCTTCTTGGATCTCATGCCTGTGATGATGCCTGATTTTCCTGCTTCTCTAAGAACTGGGCTGAGAGGCAGTTTGCAAGATTAAGTCTGTACACTCCCAGAAAAGGTGGCTGTAAACCAAATTAGGGCTGCATGCACATGGTGCCAGTGTGCTGCCCGTTCAAAGGACGGGGCATGCAGAGAGACCCAGACAAACTTTCTGGGGATAAATCTGAAGGGAAAGCAGCTGTGTGATGTGTGGTTCCAGTGACTGAAAAAAATGCCTTTAAATATTCATGGTCTCAGAAAGAATGTGTCCATAAGGGAAGAGCCGTTGGAAGTGACGGGTGGAATAGTTGGGGGAAGAGGCAAACAACACTTGATTGGGATTTTGAAAAATAATAATGGAAGAAGATAAAGGTTGTGGGTGGTGAGCTCTCCCAGCCCTGCTCAGGTTTCTGGCTGCCCAGGGGTCCAGCCTATGATACATTCTGTGTTACTGTGGCCGTGTGTGGTAGGGAACAGACGGGCTAGTGGGAAGATATTGCTTATCTCCCTTCTCAGGCCTTTTTGGCATTCCTGTTCTTTCTCTAGTACCTTTCTGGAGTAGGATGTGGCCTCAGCAGGATAGCCAGCTGGACTGAGCATCCAGTATTGGGGGTCAGGCTGCCTGGCAAAGTGGTTCTAGGCTGGAATGTGATGATTGGGTGACAGTTGGGCTTAGTGCCAGCAACTTTCAGTGGCTTTGCTTCCTGTGAGCAGGAGGCTGGGAGGCTTCACAAAGTTCCCTAGTTCATCCTCAGAGGGTTTTCTTCCTGCACCACAGATGGCAAGACCTCTGAGGTTGTAGGGTGAGGAGTATCCAACCCAGTATCCACTTCCCAGTAATCCACCAAAAAGCACTGTGGCCCCCCAGTGGAGGAAACACAGGTCTCAGTTCTGTCTTTGCTACCTGAGCAAGCAACAGCCTCAGGTTTTTCTTCTGTCCATTACCTCACTTCCTGAGTCCATTATTACCTCCTGCCTGCCTACCTCCAAGCACTGTTGTGGAGTTCATGGAAGTCTAGGCATAGAGTCCCTTCACAGACTGATTGTGGGGATGACCAGATGTCAGGAGGAATCAGGAGCTGAGATGGCATCGGTCTTCAGTGTGTGCCCAGGCCCATTCCCCAGGTGGGGCAGGGTTCAGAGGATCTTGAGTTCAGCTCACTGCAGGTGGGTCTTTACACCTCAGGGAGCATCAAAAGGGGCCTGAGATTGCAGCAGGACATTATGCAGCAAGACAGATGCGGGTGAGAAAGGGAGTCAGCCGAGGAGATTATGTGTCCAAAGAGGACGATGTGCATGTGTGTGTAAGACAGAGAAAGAAAGAAGTTGTGTAGTAGCTATTTGAATACATGAACATGAAGATATTTCTTCTATATATTTCCTATGTCCCTTTCCTCCACATTTATTTTTGGGCTCTTCCTGCACCCTGCTCATTGCCAGATACTGGACACCTGAATGAATAAGACAGAGACTTATTCTCAAGTGTCAAGAAGCGCACAGAATGCAGAGTGGAAGTGCTGTTCTAATACATGGATATAACGGGGAGATCACAGCAGACGCCAAGATGCAGACACTTGGAGACCAGCAGGCACAAAAAGAGAAATTCCCAGGCAGATTGAGGGGCTCTTTTAAAATGTAGCCTCTAAGCTGAGATGAAAGAAAAGCCAAGACTGGGCAGGGGAAATGAGGTTGATGCTTGCACAGATTGCAGCTTTGGAATGTCAACCTCTGCAAAAAACCAGCTGGAGGAGTAGGTCATCCCCCTGCCTGCTCTGAATGCCAGAAACTAAGATGCACAGGCCATAGAGGAAGTTCTGTGGGGACCCACTGTGAGTCCCTAGACCTGCTTGAGCACCAACCTTCCAGAAGCCAGGGTTCATGAGGTGGTAAACACAGGTGTCATGGAAAGATTATGTTGTAACCACCTCCATATCGTTGGCCTCAGCTCCCCCATGAAGAGGACAAAGTATTTACAGAGCCCTGGCTCTGCACCAGACACATGCAGGGTAATTGGTGTTCTTTCCAACCCAGGTGGTTGTTGGATATTTGTGAAATTAATGATGATCATGGGAACAGGGCCAGGCCAATAGCAGAGTAGCTGAGAAAGGTCTCCATGGAGTCCAGGAAAAGCTTTCTGATGCATGGACTTCCCCAACGTGGATTTAGATTTCGTCCCGCATGGACACATTATGATTGCTTGGTGATTTCTGGTTTTAATTGTAATTTCCTTTATCCATTATTCATTGCACTGAGTTCTAGGGTTGCAGCATTCCCAGCTCTCCAGAGAAGAATTTTTCTTCTTCCTTTTCAAGATTGAATAATCACAGCTATCATCCCAGGTACCTCTTTTGGTCCTGGGAGTAGGTTTTTAATCTCTTTAGATTTTTATCTCTTGTGGCTTTGGCAATAGCTGAGAAACAAGGAAGGGTTGAGACCATTGTTCCTCCCTCTCCTGCCTGTCCCTGGCCCTTGGTGACCTCTCCCTGATGCTGGCACCCCTTTTGCATTAGTCTCAGGTACCTGGTGGCCCAGATTTCGCATTGGTGCCACACTGCAGAAATCATCGATTCAGGTCTCTGTCGACAGGCTCTGCTGGTGTTGAGCTTTTCTTTCCTGGCTTCAATCACCATGTGTGATTCCTGGTTGTTCCAGGAGCCTCTGTGCCAAAGGCTGGCTTCCCTTAGGCCCTATGATGTGTGAGTGCACATTTCACCCACACTGTAGCCAGAGCCATGAGTTTGGACCCCAGATCAGAGCAGGTGCTTTACCAGCAGTGTTAAGTGGACAAAATGCACTGCATGGCAGAGATGCCAGCCAGTAGCTGGGGATGATGGTCGATACTTTGCTGGGTGTGGGAGCCTTCTGGGAAGCATCACTGTCCCCTCTCCCACACATGTTTACTAAACACTGTTGGAACTCTCTTTAGCTCTACAGAAGCTGTATCCATGGCCAGAGATGAGCCTTCAGCCTCACACAGCATTCAAAACTCTTCTAAGCTTAAACAGTTCCCAAGAGGGATGCTGGACGGGTGGGCTTCTGGTACCATCATTTCTATCCATCCAACTCTGAATTTATTTTATATATTGCATTTCAACCCAATTTTAAGAATTTATTTTGCTTTAAAAAAAATCTTCCAAGCCAATTGCAGTAGGTGAGCTCCTGTACTCCTACTTATCAGGTGGATAACTACAGCGCATGAGTTTGAAGCTAGCCTGGATAACGCTAACACTGTGATTCAAAACTAAAATAAAAATTAAAAATATTTCAATATAAGGAAGGAAGATAATTTAGCTGCTTGAGCTGCTGCTACTTCTCCCTTTGCTCTTTCTCTTTGCCGTTGTCAGGAAAGGTTGTTCTCTGCTGTGTACCACTCTGCTTTGGAGCCAGCTGAATATGGACTGAAACCTCCAGTAGCTGCGAGCTAAGTGAACCTTTCCTTCCCTCATTTTGAGTGTTGGGTATTTGTCCCAGCAACAAGAGATGAGTAACTAAGACACTCAAGAACACTTTAGGAAACTGTGCAGTTACTGGATGATGTTCAACCGTTGACTTCCTTCTGTCCTACTTGCTTTCTCAGAAACCTGCCTGGATCCAAGAGTCACCATTCGAACATCTCCCTCGCCTAATTCCCTTGTTAGGAGCTAAGAGCATGACTCCAGAGCCAGGCCTTTGCCTGCTGTGCCCAGCCTGGCTCAGATGCCAGGGTAGACTGGACCCTGGGTACCCACCACTTCCTCTTTTTTCCTAGCCAGTTCCCTGAGCCCTCCCAGAGAACAGGAGCCCAGAAACCAGCTTCATTCTGGCTGGGAAGGTTTAAGGCCAACTCCTGCATGTGGGGAACAAATCTTTTACCCCAGGTGCAAATGACAAAGCTAGAGCAAGCAGAAGTGAGGAATCTAGTCAGGAGATCCTCTAGCATAGTCCCAGCCACCCATGAGGCTATGGGGAGGGGAATCTGGGAACCAAGATCTGTGTCAAGAACAAAGTCCTGGAGCTTCAGCCCCCCTCTGCATGCAGCCCAGGGCGAGCCTCTGTTTGTAAGGCAGGACCTGCTGCAGACCTCTCGGAAACATCATGTTCCTCTTGCCTTCTCCCCACCCCATTGAGAATCCTCAAAGGACTGACCTTGGGCCTGCAGGACAGCTTTGCCTTTGGGCCAGCTGGACTCGAGTCCCAACTCTGCTCTCTTCCAGCTGCATGAAGCTAAGTGATTTTCAAAAGCTCCCTACGCCAAGGCTCACATTTGGTTGGCGATCATAGTGACATCAGTTGCGCATGCGAGTTTTTTCATTTAATGAGGATTGCCCAAGTGAGGGCTGGCTGCTGGCGGGGCAGGTGGCCACACACTTGCAGGGACCAAGGATGAGTCTCTGTCACGCCAATCCCTTGCCACCTCTCTCCCTTCCTCATCCTACTCCCAGCCCTGGTAAAAGAGGTGGCGGTCACTTTGAAACAGGTAAGTTAACTGAGGTTCAGGCGGGCCACGTGGGCCTGTGAGAGAATGGCAGAGCTGGCCCAGAAAGCTAGCGTGTTCACTTTACCGTGAGAACACAGCCAGAGTATGGCTTTCTGCATCAAAGGAAAATGGTCCACAAGAAACCCCTGCTGTGCCAGTACCCCGATCTTGAATTTCCAGCCACAGAACTATAGGAAGTTAGTTCTTATTTCTTAGACACCACCATCTGTGGTGTTCAGTTACAGTTCCCTGAATGGGCTAAGACAGTGAACAAATAGGAGGCTGTGATCAAAAGCCAGGCCTGGCTCCAAAGCGACGTTCTAAGAACTCAAAGTGGAATCTTGGTGGCTTCAGCTAGAGAGAATGGGGCTTGACTTTGTGTTCATCCTAGCAGAAGACGGAGGCTTTTTCTGCCCCTAGACTGAAGATTTGTGAGAAGTACGGGGAGGATGGTCGCACTGGATGTCAAATGACTTCCCTTGAATCTCTTCTTGGGGTGCTGCCTGTGGGATTTCCTCATATCCGCATCTTCTTCCAAAAGTTCTCATCAGCTCCATTGTTCTGTGGGTCCTTCAGATACCAGAGCCACCCTCCTGCCCTTCAGGTTGGGGTACAGACAGTCATTGGGAAGAGCTGGTGAGCATCATGGACACTTAATGGCTAACCACACGGACAGGCAGCGTGTGTTGCCAGCAAGAGGCTAATGGCAGGGCACAGAGTGAGAAAGGCAAAGCAGGACCAGGACAGAGCCTGTGGTCTCACCCTGACCTCTCCACCCCATGTCACCTAAGCCACTCTGCCTCATCACTTCTGTCAAACCCTAGCACAGAAATTTAAATCAGGCAGATGGGCAGGGGAGCACGGATACCTAGCTTACAAAGGCCAAGCCTCAGTTCTTGGTATCTTCTCTAAAGAGTTAAAAACATCGTACCACAGCACTGTATGCACACTGGTGTTTATAGCAGCACAGTCTGTAATAGCTAAATCTTGGAAACAGCCCAGATGCCCACCAGCCAATGAACAGATGAAAGAAAATGTACTTTTTATATACAGCGGAGTGCTATTTGGCCATAAAGGATGAACTTGAGGCATTCTTAGGTGAGTGGAGGCACCTTGAGACTGCATTTTTAAGTGAAATAAATCAGACATATACATTTAAATAGTGCCATGTTTCTCTTATGTGAGAAACCAAAAGTGTAAATAAGGAGCAAAATGGATGGTAAATTAAGAAAATGTTCAAATGAGAAGACGAATAAAGGAGGGGGAGGGAAAGAAAGGAAAGGGCAAAAAGAGAAAATGAAAACAAAGCTTTTGTAAATAAAGAGGGCAAGGGAGGTCACAAGGAGTGGGGAAGGGGAAGAAAGAAGAACCAGGATATATCGTGTATAGGTACAAATTCCTTGTGATAAATGTGATTGTTATGTATTATCAAAAGTATAACAGTGAATTTTTTTTTTTAAAAAAAAAAAAGGCCTAGGCCACACAAGCTGACACAGTGGAGTGAGAAAAGCCTTTATTCATCCCTGTCCAGCATGCTTGGGCTCTCGGGCTCGAGACACAGGTACACAGGACCATCTCCATGTGGCGACTCCCTCTGCAGAGCTTGCATTCTCTCCAGGTGTACAGCCGAGAAATACACAGACAGCTAGATAAAAGGCTCTGTCGCAGCTGTTGACAAATTTCCAATTACAGACCTTGTCACTGAGGTGACTGGCTGTGGCTGAGACAGCGTTACGGTGGCAGCATGTCTAGATCTAAGCCAAGAAGAAAACCTAATGGATGTAGCCTCATTTCTTTCACCTTGGCTGTGTGTCTCCTCACTCCCAGGCCAACTTGAAGTATATGAGAAGAGAGAGGTAGGCTTGTGGACTTCTACTGAGCAGGCATGATGTTCCTGGTTTTGTGTATGTCATACATTCTTCCTCACACATCTTACATCTCCAGCAGCCATGTAACATGGGCATTACTAACTCCCATTTTGTAGGAGCGAAACAAGTCAGACAGGAAGTGACTTTCCCAGACTACTTTGCTTGAGTAAGTAGGATTCGAACCCAGGCCTGTCTAGTTCCAGAGTGGTGCCTTCTTTCACTGCATGCTGCTTCTTCCAGGGCTCTATCACATTACCACCTTTCTGCCTTGGGGGATCAATAGCTCTCAGGGCATTGGGACCTGGGATTTTGTGCAAGAGGCAGTGCTAAGAGGGCTGATTAAGAGGAGGGGTAGGACAAGGGACTTCAGGGCTTCAGTAGGCTTATTAAGACGTGTCTGGCTTCAGCCCTCCCTGTGCTGTGCTGTCATAGCCCACAGTACTCTCTTGCCTGCCAGAGGGGCCCATTTTCATCTACTTTTAATTTGGAGCAAACTAGCCGCTCCCACGTGGTCCTGAAGTTAATAGGATGTCAGCACAGCAGTGTGGGGATAAGCAGCCCTGAACAAATTATTCCTCCTGGAATTGGGGTTATCTGGGAGAGAGGCTGGGGGTTATCTGGGAGACCCCGAAGGGGGCAACTTTGGCAGGTGCTGGAGGGCCCAGCTTCCCTCTCTTTTCCCACTGTGCAACTACAAAAGTCTCCAGAGAGCCACTGGGCAGGCCAAACAGACCAGGAAGCAACGGGCTTGTTACAGAGGGCAAGGACAGTAGGACTGAGATGAAAATGCACTGGGGGGCTGGGGGTGAGGTGGGGAGATTGCTCAGTGGTTTAAGTACCTGCCTGGCAAGCTCTAGGTGCTGAGTTCAAACCTCAGTACAAAAAAAAAAAAAAATGGCACTGGGTCAGCCTGGGTCAAGCCAAGGTGAGCAGATTCTTCCCTGTGGTGGGCTCTGACATAGGACCAGAGAGGTAGCAGGAACTTGAAGGCTTTGGTGACTGCATTTCATGCATGTGGCAAGGAGTGCGCAGCTGTAACATGACCCTAGTGCTGGTGCATCCTGCACTGCCAGTGGGTAGTGAGATAGCGTGGGGATGCTTTCTCCTCTAGAAAGATGCAGAGTCTATGCTGGGCTTCCTAGGAGATACGTGACATCCTTTTCTTGATAAAGAGCATTATGATATCTCACAGATCCCAAGGTCCTCTGTATAGGCAGGCCATTGCTTTCCTGAACAATTCCCAGCTGATCCCTCAGTGCCAATGGGGTGCTGCCCAGTGTTTCTCTATGAAGAAGATCTCTTTTTACAGCAACCCCGGAAGAAGGCAGTGCTCCTGGAGTGGATCCCTCACAAGCACAGAGCTCATTTTGTGCTAGGCAGCTCATTTTGTGCTCTTGCCCCTACACACCTGTCTACGATGCCTATTGGGTGAGCAAAACTATGGCTATCCTGTTTCCCATGAATCTTATTCTTTAACTCAGATGGTGCTATCTTCTGGGGTTTGTTGCAATCTGCTGAATGACAGGAGATTGTTCTGAAGAGACCTGACTGGCAAAGTAATTTTTAACAAACTTCTCAACCAAAAAGAATGGAAAGCTAGGGGAGCTCTTCTGGTAGCAAAGTGGGGAGCAAGAGAGGCAAGGGTGTCTCTTCTCAGCCTTGTGAGTACAGGGAAGTACCTGGTCTTGGGTTCTAATCTCATTCATGAGGATTGTACCTTCCTGTGTGAATCACCTCCCAAAGATGCCCTCTCCATATTGCATCTCAAAGTGAGTTAGGACTATGTGAACTTAGGGGACACAAATATTTGGTCCATTATACCTAGGAGGGCTTCTCTTCTCAGCTCTATAACTTCATCTCTAATGTGAGGAAGTTGCTGATTTCAAAGATCTTTTTTCAGCATTGGAATTTCAAGATTTGATAACACTAATTGTAGGGTTTCTTTGTTTGTTTGTTTGTTTGTTTGTTTGTTTTTGGCTAGCTCAGGCTGCTTTCATGGTGGGGGTGGGGATTGAACCTCCATCCCCTGTGCCTGACAGAGATTACCTGCACAGGCACTTTAACCACTGAGCTAACCCAAAAGCCCCCCTCATAATATTAATTTTAGGACTACTGTGGCCCCTGTGGTATGCTCAGAATTGCCTTGTGCATGCCACGCACATCATTTTTTTTTCACTTATCATTTTATTTAGCATGCATGAAAATCCTGAGCCTCATTGACCGCACTCACAGAGACTGAACTGCAGAAGGGAGAAGGTTCCAAGTAGATGGCCCTCAGCCAACAGGGGACAGGGCCAGCACTTGAAGACTGGGCTGTGGCCTGATCGCAGCACTCCCCACTCTCCATTCCTCGTTATGCCCCATCCACTCCTAAAGTCAGCTCTGAGATAAGAAGACAACAGAGACAGAACTGACCCTTTCCCTGTCAAGCCAAAAGGCAACACACATTCTCATTTCAGAAATCAGGGTTTCAAGGCTTCCATTCAGGCTGAAGAAGCACACAGCTCAGGAGAGGGGCCCTGAGAGCTGAGCTTCCCAGTCTGTGTACCCCAAAGCGCCACACCCAGGTCACTTTTTATAGTGAAATAACAAAAAGGATGGGAGAATTGGCCCCAAAGCCAAGACTATGAGGAAGACTAGAACAGGAGCCCCAGCAAGCGTTCCCAGTTGTAATTCATTATAGCCACACTTCATTTCTTGCTGAGATAAGGTTATTTAAACATAAAATTGAGCCAGGGTCAAGGGGCTGAGGAGATAGCTCTGCAGCACAAGTGCCTGCACTGGCAAGTGCAAGGTCCTGCGTTTGAATCCTGGTCCCAAAAAAAAAAAAAAAAACTTAAAATTGAGCCAAGGTCAGTAGAGATATGACTGTGGGGCTTGGTTCTAAGAAGTTGGAGTTCGCCTACCCAGTTTTCTTTCTGTAATACTTTGATTAACCTCGGCCAGTTTGAGTGGCATTTTTCAAAACTCTCTGTGCTGGTAGGCGGAGCCAAGCCCAGGCTTGCTGCTTCGGATCTGCAACATCAGCTTGAAAGTAGCTATCACCAGCAGCCTAGGATGTTTCTAAGCCATGAGGCATGTTGGATTGCAGAATGGTTCCTGGTTCCTGGTGCTGATGAATTCTATCCACACGTCTCAAGTCCAGAACAGCGGTCACCAGAGGAGTGGTAATTGCTGCAGCTTACTGAGGGCTCCTCATCCTTCCACACTTCACAAAGATCCCCCACCTGTTGTCTACCTCTATCTTTACATCAGCTGTTCTAATTCCCAGCCTGAGGCTTGGAGAGGTTGAAGAACTTGCAGAGGTCACACGGAAAGCCGAAGCAGTGGCCTCCAAGATCAAGCGCAGCACCACCAGTCAGCTTTCTGTTGCTGCCACACAACCCTAACCTAAAGAACTTTGGCTCATGGACTCAGACGTTCAGTGCATTGTCACCTGGCCTCATGGCTGTGGGCCTGAGGCATGGATGGGCATCACGGCATGACAGAGCAAAGCTGCTTGTCCATGGTGGTCAGGAAGCAGAGGGGCAGGAGAGGCTGGAGGTCCAGTATATCCTTCAAGGTTCCTTCCCAAGGACACCCAACTAAGCTCCTTCCAAAGTCTCTGCCATCTTTCAGTAGTATCACTGGCTGGAGACAAAGCTCTTAACACTCAAGCCATTGGGAGCATCCAGAAGCATTCTCCCAAGTCAAGCCTCCCAGGACCATCACCCTCTATTAGGGACTGAATTGAACCCCTGCCAAATTCTTACATGGAAGTTCTAAGGTAAACTCAGACATAGGGACTAGACATAGGGATGTGCAATACAGAAGAAAACTTCTTTTTTTAAATGTATTTAGTACAGAGTCCACAGGGTCTCACTACACAGATCAGACTCATGGTGATCATCCTGTCTTCAGCCTCTCAAGTGCTGGGATTACACATCCATGAAACCACCCCCAGTGGTGCTCAGGGTTTGGGGCCAGCACAAGACATGCTTGGGATGGAATGCTGGTCCCTGTGTCTGCCTAAGCAGGCACTTTAGTCCACTGAGCTAACTGGTTGGCCATAGAAAACTTGTGAGAGTGCAGTGAGAGGGCAGCAAGCCTAGGGAGGATCCTCCATACACACCACGACATAGGCTCTCCAGCCTCCAGAGCTGGGGGAACTCTGATTTGTTGTTTAAAGGACTCTGTTTATGGCATTTTGTCATGCCAGCCCTAGCAAACTAATACACCTCCGTAGAAGACTCCTTGCACAGTATCTTTTTCCATATGTTCTTACTATGATCAATATATATGTATATATGTATATGTATTATTATTAGCAGTTTTAACCATTCCTAAGGCTGTAATACAGTGGTATTAAGTGCGTTCATGTGCCATACATATCCAGAGAATTTTTTTTATCTTACCTTGGCTCATCTTAGTTACTTAAGGGCCAGCACATGTCTCAAGGCCTAAGGCAGAGTGGAAACCCACCAGATGGAAAAATAGAGGGTGGAAGGACAGAGGAAGAGGGAGAAAGAAGAAAGAAGGCTAGGGATGTGTGCACTATCAGACCTGTCTATCTGAGTGTCTGCCTGTGGCCTCCACTGAGCCCTTGTAGAACTAAAGCAGACCTCTCTCTTAATGTCATGATTTCTCTTTGTATGCCAGGTGTTGAACCTGAAGTTCTTGCCTTCTTGTTTCAGAGCCAACCCTGGACTCGCAGCCCTGATTAGTCTCACCTGCTTGGCTGCAGTTGTCTACAGACTGTGTTTTTCCATTTCTCTTCCTCCTATCTCCTTATGCCATTGCCAAGCCAAGAGATAGTCCATCACCTTTTCTCCCAGGACCTCTGCTTCTAGAAATCTATCCTGAGCTAAGCATCTTATATGTGCATATAGACTTTCATTGGGAGATACTCACCAGAGTATAATTGAATTATTTATTAGTGTGAAATATTGAAGATGATCTAAACTGATTGGAAAATAGTGCATTGGATAAATTTTGGCATAGCTACCTGATGGAATAATACTGAACCTTTGAAAAATTATTTTAAAGGCTATGTATTAACATTCAGATGGGGGCCGGGGAGATAGCTCAGTAGAATAAGCACTTGCCTGGCCAGCACAAGGTCCTGAGTTCAATTCCCAGTACCACAAAGAAATAAAAAATATAAATAAATAACATGCAGAAATGTTATGGACATAAGATCAGGCAAAAAAAAAAAAACCCTAGATATAAAATTATATGTCCCACATGGTTCTAATCTGTGAGTAGGTAGGATCTATAAATAAAAAAGAGATAAATACTAGCATAAGTTTATTTGAAAATGAGTTATTTTTTAAAGTTCTTAGTAGGTATCTACAGTGTTTAAATTATTTTTAATGAGCATGCATATTTGATATACTCCATGAAGATATAATTTACTGAATACACATCTTCAGTCTTATAATTCTTCTTATTGCCATCAGTACAAGTTGTGGCTTCAGTGCCACATACCACTACTGTCCACTCCATGTTAGGGTATAGTCTGGCCCTGGCCCTCCCAGCTGGACCACGTGAACCCAGCCCACTGCTGATCCCTGTCTGCCTTTCCCATCTGCCTCACATCCTCCTCCAGCCAAAGGGGTTCCACAACTGGTGTTTCACGCTCAGGAATCCAACTCTCAGGTGGTTCAGAAACACATGCACACACACACACACACACACACAGCACGTACACATGGATGCCTAAAACTAAAGAGACCAAGGAAGACAGAAAGTACAATTACAGGAAAGTATTGATAATCTTTCATGCATCAACATGAAGGATTTGCAGCTTTTCTGTAATTGTACATTTTAAAAATAAGAAGTTGATGGGAATAACTGGAACTGCCCATTGTAAGATTCAAAGGCATAGGTTCTGCATGAAATTAAGTTGGGTGTGTACTCTCGTTCTGTGCCTGTTATTTGATGAACAGTGGACTTAGGTAAATGTCTTACTTTCTGTTTTAGTCACTATTTCGTCGTTGCTGGGACAAATACCCACCACACAAAGCTTAGGGGAGGAAAGGTTTACTTAGCTCACAGTTCCGGGAGGTTTCAAGACGCTGCTCCCGCTTTATAGAGACTGGAGTAGGGGCTGGGGCGCTGCCATGTCCAGGAGGATCTGCTCCATACCTCCCCACAAAACCGCCACCTGCGGGGCGGGGGGGAGGGGGTGCGCTCTGACAGCACGTGCTGTCAGTTTAAGGGTTCGCACCTTTCTTGGCCAGGCCCCTTAAGCCCTGCCCCTAAATCCACGGACTTGACAGCCCTGCCCCTCGAACCGAGCACTTGACAGCCCTATGATTTACTCGAGGCTTTGGGGGGACAACTAGCTACAAACCACAACATTCCACCCCTGGGCCCCCAAAGACTCATCATGTACATGCTTTTCTGCAGAAGGCATTTTAGTCCATCTCTAAGTCTTGCCAAAGTCCCAACAGTTTCGGCATTGCTGAAAAGTCCAAGTCCTAAGTTTCCTCAAAGATCCAAGGCAAACTCTCAACTGAGCACCTACACAA
>PVKN010025155.1:0-14213 GCA_004027915.1 Capromys pilorides | reverse complement strand
CCCACTGCCTTGGGGCCCTTCTCCTACCTGCAAGGGTCCCTGTACATCTTCCTCATCTTCTGCCTGTTCCTGCATCCAGGACGTTCACAGCCCTGCAGTCTTGGCAAAGTTCCACGGCACAGGGCACCACTTTTCTCTAGCTGACACCTCTGTGCCTCTCAATCACCCCCTACCATTCTGAGGGTTCTGGGTTGTATCTTCCCTCCCTTCTGGTTAGTGTCACAACACCTAGCAGAGCCAGCCCAGAGCAGGAATCCAGGAAAGACTGAATTTAGTCCAGAGAGTTTTGTGTGTGTGAATAGATCTGCAGGCTGGAGATGCAACATAGCGGTAGAGTATAGCACGCACAAGGCCCTGGGTTCAATTCTCATCACCAAAAATAAATTTTTATTTATAGCCTTTACACTTTATTCCGTTCTAGAAGTGACTTCCCCTCACCTCTGGACACCAGTCTTGTACCTGACTATGAACATGAGGACTACTGGTCCCAGTGTAAAAGACTAAAACCCAACTTCAACTGGTTTAGACAAAGTAAAGGGAGGGAAGCACTGGGCTGAGGGAATGGATGGCCGCCTCCCAGGCCCAGCTGCCTAATCAGAGTGCTAAGACTCTGTTCCGCAGCTGCGTTTGCTAGATATCAACTTCGCTTTGAGGCAAGCTTCCCCTAAGAGGTGACCAGGTGGCACCAAAAGCTCCAGGGTTGGCTTCTTCCAATTTAGCAATTGCACAGTAAAGAACTCGCCTCTCTATGACAACGCCCCCGTGGAAGCCTCCATTAGCCCAGTGTGGTCGTGTGTCCATCCCTGAAGCAAGCACTGTGGCCCCAGGGAGAGTGCTCTGATGGGCCAGGTCTAGGTCACATACCCACCATGGCACAGAGGGCTGAGAAGAGGAGATGACTCCTTCCAGAGCAACCACAGGCACTGAGCCTGGGGTGCTTCTTCTAGGCAGGGATGAACACAGGCTGGGAAAATGCAATTAGTACTCACCAGAGGCTCTTCCATTCAGTAAGGTGAAAAGCGTCTGTAGGGAGCATCTAGCAGCCTTCGGAAGATGACACACCAGCCACTAATGGTCCAAGCACAGGGTTGTCTAAGACTCTGGAGCCATTCCAACCGTGGCTCTCAGTGCTGTTGGGGGTAAAGACAGGAAGGCTTCCTGGAGGGGGAGGTGGAGCTTGAGCAAAAGAGCAGATGGGTTTCTGGGCTACACACATGGACCTCAGGGGATGGAGCAGCCTTCAGATGTCACGCTAGGGCACAGAGCTGTCACTAGGACCACGCTGGGGCTCTAGGCCAAAGAGGCAGGGCAGCCTCGCCCCTCCGAAGGGCCAGACTCCACCCATAGGACCTGAGCCAGTGAGATCAAAATCTAATTTACTCATTAGGCATGTTTCTTCTGTACAAATCAAATCATGGGCTATTTTTCCACATCGTAAATATTGTTTTAAACTCTTGCTCATGGGCAATTAGATTACAAGCATCGCCTGGCAAGCTGTGCGCCAGCACTTTTGGCGAGTCTTGGGCTGCTTTGTGAGCAGTTTCCTTTTAAAATATTTCCCAGTGATTTTTAAGGGTCTTTGAAATGTTCTCCCTGGTGATGCGTGAGGGCCCTTGTCTGGGGCCATTAATCTTCCTAACAGCCCAAGAGAGACTCGCCTCATCTCTGTTCTTTTCCAAATGGCCCAGCTGAACCCTGTACCCGCTCCTCATGTTTCTCCCTGCTGCTCTGATGGCCTCAAGCAGTGGGCTGGGTCTCCTCACTGCCTCTGCCTCTGTGCTAATGGGAGACTCAGGAGTCTGCTCCCCGAGCACCCACCTGCACGTCAGTGCCCAGGTCTGTGCCCACTGGGCCAGATCACGCCATCTATCTTCCCTGGCCCCAGTTTTGATTTTGACATTAGCAGAAAGGGGTTAATGCTTGCCTCATGAGAACAGTCCCCTGCTTGTCCTCTATTGGACAAGCCCTGGGCCCTTTCTGGGCCCTCTGTGATTCTCTACTACTGCCAGAAAGGCTTTGGTCTCAATGCTTCCCCCCCCACACCCCCAGAATGTGGCTTTCCCTGCCACAGAAGGCAATTTTCCCCAGCCTGCCCATGCTGGCACACCTCAGCCTCTGCCCAGTAGCTCCTCTGTAAAACCCACATGACTAAATAGCTCAGTGGATTAAAGCACCTGCAAGCAGGCTCAGGCAAGGGGGCCTGGGGTTCAGTCCCTGATCCCCGGGCCTGCCATACCGGCTCACTCCTGGGGCATGCTGAGACAGCAATTGAGACTGGGTGTGGAGGCATGCACCTGTAATCCCAGCTCTTGGGAGGCTGTAAACAGGGGGATCACTATGAGTCCAATCTAGTAGTGAGACCCTGAACACCCTGTAGATCCTTCCCTAAAATACAACACATACACACACACACACACACACACACACACACACACACACACACCAAGCCCCCAAGCCAGTTTGGCCGAGCCTCAGGGCCACCTCCTCCAGGAGGGCTTCATGACAGCCTTGTCCTCTGTTATCACCTCTTCTCTAGACTTCCACCTTACAGGACGTCCTCTAGTTCTTGACAATGACAACTACCAGTAACATCGACTCAACACCTATTATGTGCCGAGTGGTGCACATTATTTCCTTCAGTCCTCCCAACAGTCTTGCAAGATAAATATTATTCCCACTTTTTAGGGGGCAAAATCTGGGACTCACAGAAGTAAAACAATATTTCAAGGTCACAGGCTTGTCATGCCTGAGCCAGAATTTAAGATTTTTCTCCTTAGAAAGAATAATCCTGTCAGCGTGGCAGTGCATGCCTGTAACCTTATCACTCATGAGCCTGAGACTGGAGGAGTACTTCAAGTTCAAGGCCAGTTTGGACTGCAGAGTGAGTTCAAGGCTAGCCTGAACTGTGTAGTGAGACCCTGTCTAAAAGCAAACAAAACAAAAAAGAATAATCTTGTATTGAGTTCCTGCGAGGAGTGCACATCGTTTAATTCCCACAGCAGCGCCCCATGAAGTAGGCAGTGCTAGCCTCATTTTATAGAAAAGGAAACAAAAGCCAGGAGAACAGGACTCTCATGTCTGCCTTCCCCCTGCAGACCATGATGTTAGCCTTGCCCTGAAGGGAAAGCAAACTGGGCTTTGAGGGTCTCCAGGGTGCTGTGAGAGCAACAGAGGACTTTCTCCACCCCCACACCCCACCTGCTCCCTACCCCCACCCCACCCCCACTCCCCCCAGTCCCAGCATGGAATCCAGTTTTCCAAGCAGGGCTCTTCTGTGTGTTTAGCTTTGGGGTGGCCCCGTACAGCACACAGCTGCTCCGTAGGGTCTGACTCTGGCCACCCTCCTCACGCCTGCTGCACTTCCTTCTACTGCACTGGGCTTGGTCTCCACCAAATAGCGCTGGACAACACCACCTCAGGAAAGGCCCTGCTGCCACAGTGAGGGACACTGCCGAGGACATCGCCCTTCCCATCGCATCCTGATGACATGGACCCCTTGTAGCAGTGCTCCAATGTGAAGTGCGCCTGTTTCTTCTAAACTGGTAGGTGTTTAGTATGGCAGACATCATGCACCCTATATGTAATCACAATGCAACACAGGGACCTCGTTGCCTGCTCCCTGACTCCAGCCAAGACCCCCCTCCTGACCCTCAGACCCATCTCCAGCCTTCCACTTGACACGGCCAGGTGAGGGCTGATCAACGCCTCGAAGTCAGAAGTCCTGAAGAGAAAGCATGAGCTTGCCTGCGCCTCCCTCTCTTTCTCCCATGCTCTTTCACCCCACATTTGGTTCATGACGAAATCCCATCATCCAGATTTTCACCAGCTTTTCCCAGGTCTCATGCCCTTGGTGTCCTTTTTCTTGACTCTCGCTCGGCTCTGGCTCCTAAGTCTACTCCTGACAGGAGAGTCACGGGGTAGAAGCACCAACAGGATAAAGCCACTCCTCTGCTCATGTCTTTCCAGTACTTTCCAGCTGTGCACAGCATAAAAGCAAAATCTGCTCTGTGACCCAGGGGTTCTCCATGGCCTCGCCCTGCCCTGTTCCTTTCTCCCATATCTCAGCGTTGACTCCTCTCTCCCTCTGTCACTCCACTCCAGCTAACCAGGCCCTTCGTGGTGTCTCTCCTCAGTGGCTTTGTGCTGGCTGCTCCCTCTTTCTTTAACAGCCACATGGTAGTTTCCTCAGTTGCTCCAAATTACTAAAATATTACCTTCTCTTCTATGTGTGCTCATATGATTTTCAACAAGGGTTCCAGGACCACTCACTGGGGAAAAGCCAGTCTCTTCCACAAGTGACACTGGGGATAATGAATATCAACATGCAAAAGAATGAAGTGGAAACCTTACCTGATGCCATAGACTCAAAAATTAACTCAAAGCTCTTTTTCTGTTTTTGGTTCCTTGACACATGGTTTCACTACATAATGCAGGCTGGCCTTGAACTCACTATGTAGCCCAGGCTGTCTTTGAACTGACTCCTCCTGTCTCAGCCTCTGGGATGCTGGGATTATAGGCCCGTGCCACCAGGCCTATAATCAAACCTCCTAAGAGCAAGCACGAGGGAAGACCTTCATGGCACAGAACCTGGCAGTGATCTCTCACACGGGATGCCAAAGCATAGGCAATGAAAGAAAAGACAGACCGACTCAGCCTCATCAAAATTTAAAACTTTTGTTCATCAAAGGACATTAAAAGAGTGAAAAGGCAGCCTATGGAAAGGTAAAAGCATTTGTAAATTATATGTCTAATAAAGGATTAATGTCCAAAATAACGAACTTCTAAAACTGAGCAACAAAATAGCAATAAATAAATAAAGACTGAAATAGCCATTTATCCAAGAAGACACACAATTGACATGCATGTAAAACAGCACATGAAATAAAATATCATTCATCATTGCAGGGGAATGTAAAACAAATACCACATAAGCTATTTCAAACCATTGGAATAAATATTTTTGATAAAAATAAGCATCTTTGAAGAGATGGAGAAAGAGATGATTGTGTTTTTCTGGTAAGAATGCGAAATAATAATTAAATATCATATCATCCAGCAATTCTATCCCTGGACACAAAAGAACTGAAAGCAGGAATTCTAAGGATATTTATGCAACAATTGATATTCATAGCAACACAGCAGATGTTCACAACAGCCAGAAGGTAGAAACATTCCAAATATTCATTGTCAGATGAGTGAATTAACAACAAAACACACTCACTGATATAGGCATACAATGGAATATTATTCAGTCTTCAAAAGGAATGGAATTCTGACATACACTACAATATGGATGAACCTGGAAGACATTATGTTATGAAATAAGCCCCAAAATGATAAACATGGTACAGTTCCACTATTATGAAATACCCAGAGTATATTGTATACCAGAGCATATTATATGAAGTACATATGTGGTACATTATGATATTTATGTGAGGTATAAAGTAATAACTTCATAGAGATAGAAAGTATCATGGTCTGAGGGCTGGTCACATAGGTCAGCAGATTAAAGTGCCTGCTTACGCAGACTCAGGGACCAGGGGTTTGATCCCTGGCCTCCCATGCTGGCCCCAGCCCCGGAGTGCACTGAGACAGCAATTGAGACTGGGCATGGTCGTGCATGCGCCTGTAATCCCAGGCTTGGGAGGCTGTAACCAGGAGAATCACTACCAGTCTGAGCTGCTAAATACATAAAACCCTGTACTAAATACATAAAAAAAAAAAAAGTACCATGATGGTTACCAGCAGCCAGCATGAGGGGAAGATGCAGAATTACTGCTACATGTGCATGGAATTTCAGAGTAGGATGGTTTAAAAGTTCTGCAAGTGGACAGCTGTGATGTGTGCTCAACAGTATGAACACACTGAGCGCCACCGACCTATGCTGTTTTATGTTCTGCATACTTTACCCAAAAAAGTCAAAAATATTTAAACATTACTCTCTCAGTGAGGCTTTCCCTGGATACTCTGTCTGAAATTTCAACTCTCACCTATGAGTGAGAGTTACACCTATTCATTTTCTTTGCAGTTTTTTCTAGTGTTTACTATTATCTTATGGATTAGTATATTTATTTTGTGTTTTGTTCACTGCGGTCTCCCCTATCACCACCAGCAAATTCTAGAACATAAACTCACTAAGGGCAGAGATTTTTGTCTGTTTCCAGCTGTATCCTTAGAACCCAGAGCAGCGTCTGACATAACAGACATTTTGTTAGCCGAGTGGAAGGCGCCAATGGGTAGGGTGGGGGCTGGGAATGAGCCTCTTCAGGCATCTCTGGGGAACTCCCAGCTCCCTAGGGGAGCTCTGGCCCTAGACAGGGGCCATCCCTGGAGGTACTTCAAGGTTTTCCCACCCCAGCTACCAGCCTCCCACGCTGCCTGGAGAGCTGCTCTATTAGATTAGGATTTTGGCCTCTAGAAGGGCAGGGAGTTCATGGGAAAGGAGCTCATCAGAGCCCAAAGGGAGGCCAGGAAGCATCCTCTGCTCCTGCTGCAAACGTCTCTCCATCTTCTGGAGAAGGTAGCTGATGAGAATGTCCCCAGCAGGAGCCACTGATAGGCCGGGCTCCAGGGCCGCAAGCCAGTGGAAAGCACTGACTGGGAGCTCACTGTGCGCCGGCTCCTGGCTGCAGTTATGGGGCCAGTGAGAGAACTGGTCTGCTTCTCAGACCGCACTAGAGTGGACACACACACGCACACAGACAGAGAGACAGAGAGAGAGTCATTCACACTTTAGTGCGACATTAACTTAAATGTTCTTTGTCTTCAAGGGATTTGACACCTAATACTCATCTCTGGATCTATCTCTTAAGAAATGAGTGAGGCTCTAGGTAGGGGGCGGGAGAGCTCCTGTGGTCCCTGGCTCCGTCCAAGTGCTGATGCAGTCCTGGAGGGACTGAAGAGATGATGGCTGTGGGCTGAGGGAGACTCTGCTGGGTGGGATCAGTTCTCTGGGGCCCACGAGTGCAGTGACTCAAGTCAAGACATCCAGGCAAGAGCTAGGCTTTCCTTCCAGTGGCCAAGCGCTGGCTCATGGAGCCTCCCAGTAGCCGCCCCTGGACAAAGCACCAGGGGCACGGGCACATCAGATGTCATCCCCACCCTCACAGAACACGTGTGGAGGCCACTGTCAGAAAGGGGCTCAGTGGGGCTAGGGACGCCAGTGAATGAGTTCCCTGCTCAGGAGGCTACAGAATCAGGACTCACTTTTAAAAAGGGAACATCTAGGCTTTGGGGGCTTACCAGGTAGCTCCGCTGGTTAAAGCACATGATTGGGCAAACTCTCTGAGGCACCGGGGAATGCGGTTCAATCCCTTCTGCCACAGGGAGCATGAGACCTGCCCTTAAGGCAGCCTCAGCCAGCGAGGGGCTGTGGATCTGGGCTTTGCCCTGAATATAGAAAGACAATTCAGCAGGTGCAGACAGAAAGGAAAAAACTTATGACCCAAGAGACCTCACATCCAGTGACTCCATGGCTATTTCCAGAGCAGTGAATACAGAAACAGCAAGGCTCCCATGCTGGGCTACAGGGAAGAGCAAGACTGAAGGGACTATGAGTTGGATCATCATGCGGATCTCAGGGTCTCTGTGAGCATCTGGGCCGTTCTATACTTTTCTGTTTTGTTGTTGATACAGGGCCTCATTACACGGTTTGGATTCATAGTGATGATGATCCTCCTGTCTCAGCCTCCTCAGTGCTGGGATTATAGATGTGAACCACCACTCCTGGTTCTGGGGCAGACATAGTACACCTGGGGTTCCAGAGCTGGCACCACATGAGGTACCAGGGTTTAAACTCAAGTCTTTGCACTTGCCAGGTAGGCGCTTAGACTACTGAGCTATCTCCCCAGCCCCGGACTCTTCTATAGTCTAGATACTTTCTAGATACTTAGCAAAGATCTGATATAGGCAGATATGAGATTCAGAAAAAAATATTTTTTCATTTATGTATTTGGTACAGGGTCTCACTATACAGCTTGGACTGGTAGTGATCCTCCTGTTTTTAGCCTCTCAATTGCTGGGGTTATAGGTATTTGCCATCACTCCTGGGCTCATTTGCGAGTTCATTGAACCCCAGGGGCAGGACTAGCACAGCATGTGGGACCAGGGATCAAACCCTGGTCCCTGCACTTGGCAAATCAGGTGCTTAGTCTACTGAGCTATCTCTCTAGTCTTTTTCTTTTCTTTTTGTTTTCATTTATGTGTTTGGTACAGGGTCTCACTACACAGCTGGGACTCATAGTGATCCTCCTGTGAGATGTAAAAAATTCTTGACTGCTTTGTAAAGGATGGATGCAGAGGAACAGGGAGAAAACAAGTGTTCACTGGACCCATTGGACAGTTACTGAGTAATGCAGGGGATAAACCAGGGTGGCCAAGACTTGTATGGCACCAGAAACTGGTGATTTTCCTCAGAGAAATCACATGTGGAGAGGTAAGGGTAAGGAATGGGCAAGAACAAGCCAGGGAATGCCAAGCAGATGGCAGTGCCAGTGCCTATGTGCAGTGTGAGGAAGAAGAAATGCAAACTCCCGTGGGGGTGCTCAGGTGAATGTCTGCTGGACATCCCGGTGGAAACCCATAAAGTTCTGGAGCTCAGAAAGGAGGTCTGAGTTGAAAATATGGGGTTCAAAGCCATCTGTACTCAGGAGGTAACAGAAATCCTGACCAGAAGTGATGTGGCCTGGAAAAAGTATAGTTTAGGAAGCAGCCCAAGGAGTATCACACCTAGAGGTGGAGTCGAGAGGGGCCGGCCTCAGTGTCATCATCAGGCAGAGGCCAGATGACCAGGCTCAGGCGCCGTTAATGAACTATGTGCTTAGGAGACTTTGACTGTAGAGCTGCCTCCCCACTTAGGAAGCTCAGGCGACCTCTGCAACTTCCCCTTGGTCAGAGATCACTGCAAGTGAAGATGAAAGGGGGCCCCGAAGGTTATGTCCCCTGGCCTTCCTTGTCAGCCTATTCATTTTATGTGCACTGGGAGCCCACATGGGGGCTGAATCTCACCTCTCATCGGTGAAATAGGGGCAACGGCTACATCTCAGGGATGTTAGGAAGGAGGAGTGAGAATCGTGTGTAGAAAATGCAGCCAGTAGAGCTCCCAGCACATAATAGAGACTCCACCATTCTCTCCTTGAACAAATACCCACTGAGTGTCTTCCGTGTTTTTAGCCTCAGGGAGTACTAAGATGGATAGTGCGTGAGTCTCTGTCAGGCAAGGGGATGGCAGGTAAGAGACAGTGCCTCTGTAGTGAGATCAGCTTCCTGGAGCTGCAGCACGGCGTGCCGTGCAAGGCCTAGGACTCTCCTCTGATCTGCTCTCTCCAGCCCTTGTTAGTATGGCTAGAAGCACCAACTTAACTTCTCTGAACTCCAAGTTAATCTCTAAGATACAGAAACTGTAATGACACCTGCCAGATGTTCCCTACTATGAAGACATTCAAGGGTAGAAAAGGTGGTTGAAGGATCCAAAGTCAGGACATTTATTTCATGGAGGTTGGGAATTTAGAAGACAAGCTGAAGTAGAGCTCAGAGGTAAGAGACAATTAGGGAAGAAGCAAGCAATCTAGCAAGAACACAAGCCACGATTGCTGCCCTCTGGCTCCCACGGCCTCTTCCGCCCTATCATGATGAAGGGGAGCTGCGGAGGGTTTCTCAAACCAAAAAGGAAAACAAATGCATTCCTGAGATTAGCGGAGACAGAAATGAGCCATAGAGCCTCCTGTTCCCATGGACCCAGCCTGGGGTAGCCACAGGAAAGGGCAGAGCAGTGGGTGAAAGGAGGCCAGGCATTCTGAAGAAGCCACACCTGTGAACAGCACCCTCTCCCCGCCCCCCCCACCATCCCCCACCATGGCTCCAGGGACCACACTTTGGGCTTTCATCCTGTTTCCCACGGCCCAGGCTCAGAGCACAGCTGGCTTCTGTAGACACTTGCCAATAGCTGGGCTCCCTCAGCCACCAGCACCCATCTAGGTCTCCCAAGAATCAAAGCCTGCTTCAGGCCCAGGAGACACAGAAAGAATGGACAGCAACCATGTCATGGCTCTGTACTCCCCAGTGAGTCCCTGTGTGCCCTGTAGAGAGGACTGAATAGACAGCCATATCAAGAAGGGTTCGAGGACCCAGGGTGAGGGAACCCTGAGTCATGCAACTCCACAGGGGCAGACCCCAGACCCCAGATCACCTGGTGAGTGCCCAGGGAGATCATGATCATGCTGGCCTAGAGGTCCTGGAACCTGGGCTCTCCGGAGATGTGGTCTGAGGTTCAAAGGCTTGAGCCTGACTCCTGTCAGCTGTCTAACCCAAGCAGTTCCTAGATTACGGAGCACCTCACTCTATAAGAGGTACAAAGGCTTCTCCAGCACTCCACAGCATAGTTATGTAGCCCCTACTCCAAAGGATGAAGTTCCCTGGCTTAGACTTCACCTACAAGAGTGCGACTCCTCTGCCACATGAGAGCCCATCTTCAAGTGCTGCCAGCACTGGCAGGGCAGCCATTCTGTCTGTTCTGGAAGAATAAGTCAGGAGGCTCCAAAGCCCAGGCAGGCCCCCAGCTGTCCCCTTTCTCTCAGGTAGGTTCCTCTTCTTTTCTTCTTTCCTTTCTTACCAGCACCCCCTGCTTATTCACATGAGTTAGGACAGAACTCTCACAGTTACAGGAAAGAGATGAAGGGCTGACTTAGTACTGGTTAGAAGGGGACATTATCTTCAGCAGCTGAAATGAGGGACAGACAATACATCAAAGGTCGGGCTGGGCTTCTCAGGGAGCAGCCTTGTGCCTGTGAGGAGGTTAGGCTAGGCAGCTGGAAGCACCCACTAAGGCAGTGGTGACCAACGCAGCATCTGGCAAGGAACAATGGAGTAGCAGGAGCACATGGCCCCCGGTTGCAGTGGAAGCAAAGGAGCTAAGGGTTTCTGCATTTGCCTCCCCTAGACCAGGCAGCCAGGCCTTGAATTCTGGGCCACCACCATCTGAGATCTTTAGACACTAGAATAGGGAGAGTGCAGAGAGGTAAGTTGTATGGAAATACTGTAAATGAGGTTTGTTCTTAGACTCTACACATCCATGGACACAGTTGGAAAGTAAAGAAGAGGGAAGTGAAAGAAATGGGAAATAACAGAAGAAGGGAAAGAGCTAAAAAGAGGGGAGGAGGAAGAAAAAGAGCAAGCAGGGGGGAGATCCCAGGATAAAGGTCACAGATGTGTGGATGGGAAACCATGCCTAATGGTACACAGAGCCCTGAAAGTGTCAGGACTCTGGACAGGTTGGCCTAGGACATCCAGACTTTATGCACTAAGTCCTGCATCTTTGCCAGCTGCAGAGAAGGTGGCCAAGCTTGCTGTGGAAGGACGGGACTGAGGTAATAGACTGTCCAGAGCTGCTATCTTTGAATGGATCAAGCTAGCAGGTCCACCTGGCCATGGGACTGCAAACAGGAGCTTCCCCCTTGAGCTTCCTGTCTCTATAGTGCCAGGCTCCTACTCCTCTCAGTGGGGAGAGAAACACAACTCTCGGTGACCTGTCAAGTCCTCAAGTTTTGTAAATCCACACACCACTGTTTGATCCAACCAGTCACTGGATTATTGTTTTGTGCAATTTTGTCTACTTATTACTTAACACAAACTTCTAAACAAATTTGCTTTCACAATAATAATCCAGAGAGATTACAGCAAAACGGCATACTGAATATATGTATCTGACTGTCCCGCCACAAATGACCAAGTCAAAAATAAACCAAAAAACAAACTTTAAAACAGTGTAAAACATAAAGAAGTTACAGTCGCCATCAGAAATCAAGAAGAGCACTTGAAATGCATCACACAGCTGGGACTAAGCTGATGAGGTGACATTAGGCAAGCCCCTCACCAAGAAGCCACTGTTAGAAATGGCCCAAGCTTGGGGGAGGGTAGCTCTAAACTAACAGGTGCCGAGCATGAGGAGTAGAAGGAAGTGATCATCAGGGTGGTAGCAACACACATAATAGCCAGGCACATGAATCTCTTTCCTCTATTCCTTATGCCAAACAGCAGATCGCAGAAAACTTGCCTCCACACCAAAGCCAGAGTATAGACCACAGAAGTCTAGCATGAGATCTGGAATTCTTGCCTAGGTTACAACGTACCAACTCCATGCACTTTTGTTCCCCCAAACTCACTCCGGTTTGCCTATCTATAAGGAAATTATTAGGAGCAGATTGATGGGCACGTAGTAAACAACAGTACAGTATTTCTAATACACGGAGGGGCATGGGCTCAAACAAAAGTACACAACAAAAAAACACAATTTATGAAAAAAGTCATCTAACTAAAAACTAATAGTAAGGAAAGATACGACATAAATTGAAAGTGAAACTAATGTCCTTAGTAGAATAATAGAATATATTGTGTTCATGAAAGAAGAAGAAGAAAAAAAAAGATAATCAAAAGCCCTGATAAAGAAAACCATGGCTGCCAGAATTTAAAAGTTCAATTCAATGTACTTAATTCCAGAAAGGGAAAAGCTGAAAAGTAAATCAGTGTGATAAGACTGTGTTAATCTCTTCAAGATTTGAACAATGACAACAAAAGACCAGAAAGCATTCTAAAAAATTAAAAGATATGATATGTGGACTTAGAAATCACAGTATCTGTCTGCCTAAGGGGAATTTAGAAGTGGCTAGAGAAAAATAAGGGAGGGGCAGAATTTCAGAGGAAGTAGAAGACCACCCCTAGCCTTATTCTCTGAAACCTGCCACAGAGCCACCCCCGCAGTAAAAGAGGGCTAGCAAGCCTCAAACCAATGGATGGACTCTGAGATAACTCCACCATCCCAAGGTAAATGAACACGTCTTCAGAGATGTGTATGTTGCAAAAAAGCGATTGCTCTGGCAGCTCAGAGCATAAGAGGACCAGCCCTGTGGATGGGAAACAGAAAAAGGGAGAGAGGTGTTGGACCACACTTTCATCTCTCCCACATTGCTCTGGGAATAACACGGCTTGACTCCTGTGAGGCAGAAGGGTAACAGCCAGATAATATGAAGACGACTGGCCCTCAAGTTCCCATTAGGGTGTTGAGTAGTTAAAAACCTATTGATAAAAGCATTGGATGAGTCCTGCCTTCTAGAAGATGGTCCCTCACCACCTGCTATAGCCTTGTGGCTAGCTGGTGCAACTGAGAGAAAGCTGGGTTTGAAAGTAGCCATGCCAGGTGAGGGTAAATGTTGTACCCTTAGAGGCCCGTCTGCCTGAGGTGCATCCATTCCTTCTCCCTAGTCCTGGACACACAGCAGAGGCAGAAGGCTTTCTCTCCAGCTTCACCTCTCAGTGCAGATAGCCACTACCCCAGGTTGTAGCTCTCTAAGGACAAATACAGAGGAGCTTTGGAATGTGACTATCATTAAGAAAAGACAGACTGAACAATATCCACCAGGGGAAGCATAACTAATGTGAACATAAAACAAATGTAAAAAATAGGTATAATTAAATTTCCTCAAAGACATGTTGAAGATCTTAGAAAGAAAGAAAAAAATAGGAAGCAGAAGTCACAAAGAGCCAAATGAAAATCCTGGGAATGAAACGTATAGCATTTAGAATAAAGAACTTGGTGATGGGTAAAACAGCAGAATGAATATGATCAGACTGAGGCATAATCCCTAGATGGCATCAAAGAAAAGCTCAGGGCTTCTGAGGACAGAAAACAAATGTAATTCACAGAAAATAGGGAGGAAATAAGACAAAAATGAACAGAGGAAGAAATGCATGAAAACCAATGTCTGAGATCTGCTTGTGCTTCAAGGGATAAACCTCAGATGGAACAACTGGAAAACTGAAGTGATGCTAATAAGAAAAAACAATTTTTCATGTTAATAATAAGAATAAAGGGCAGAAAAAGAAAAAATGCAAAGTAGCTGAACAAAAGATACAAGTTATTCATAAAGAGAAAGAACCAGTTGACAGTAACCTTCTCAATAGCAATTCAAGATTCAGGAAAGCATTATTTTCAAAGAGTCAAAGTAAAAAGAACTTGAATGCAGAATACTATATTCAGAAAAAGTATCATTTAAATGAGAGGTGAAATAAAGACACTTTCAATAATTTAAGATTTTATGGACTTCAGCCCACACGAACCCTTACTGAAGAAATTCTTGGAGGACATATTCTGAAATAGAGAAACAGGTACAACAACTCACTGGAGGGTTCTGTGCATATGAAAATTCTGTAAAATACAG